>JALBCR010000793.1:12500-214012 GCA_030710515.1 Abscondita cerata | reverse complement strand
GGAAGTTACGTATTGCTCACATAAACACATTTTATTAAATGCTCAAAATGTTCTCCATCCTTAGTTAGACAATAAACATCTATTAACAAATTCTTTCTGGGCTGACTTTTTGCACTACCTTCTAGCAAGCTTGAGGATCTCCTTGGGATACACGATTGTTTTGAACAACCCCAAAGGAAAATCTAATGGCGTTAGTCGGTAGATCTAAGGTGTTGTTTATTAAGTGCCTTTTCTGCCAATCAATTTGCCAGGAAAACCGTTGATTAAGCCCCCACGGCTAATGTGGAGATTCACTCCGTCTTGTTGGTACTGCAAATTTATTTCATCTAGCAGTGGGTTGCCTTTCGTTAGCTTGATTTTCTAACGACTCAGTTATAAGCGGATTAATGTAGTTTTGCAAAATTGTTTCTTTCTTTTATTTTTGATTATTATTATTTCACAGACTTAAATCCTTATCGTAACCATCTTCAGGGAGTTTATGGAGAATGGGTAAATTTGTAAGGAAAAAACTTGTGTCGTTTTTAAAGTTTTGTGTATGGAACCAACAATAGTGATTCATTGATGCAGCGACTTTTGAAATTGAAGTCGTAGATTCAGCGGCAAAGTAGATCTCAATTTGTGCAGCTTTGTTGAGAACTCGTGGATTGTGCTTCTTACTTGTTACATACAGAGCCAGTTTCTTCAAATTTTCTGACCAGAGTTAGCACTTATTGATTTTTTAGGATGTATTTTGTTGAAGACTCCGGACAGTGCAACAAGTACACACTTATTCTGAGCAAGCAGACATAATAACAACAATTTCAATTTTTTTTAATAGTGTAAAACATGAATGATTCTTGGTTTTATTCAAAGTCAATGATTCAAACTGAAGTATTGAATTGTCAAAATTTAACAATTGAACTAAAACAGACTTAATTTTAACTCGTTGCAGTCGGCAATAAATACGGCTAACCTTAACTGAAACTTATGAAAGCAAAAATATATAATTCAAATCGTTTAAAACACAATAAAATATTTGAAGAAGGAGATTAAAAAACCAAATACCTATTCCTTAAAAAATATACCGAACAAACGTGAAGGGGTTATAAGTAGAGAACGTCTGTGCAATTTAAATTTTATTAACACTTCTTTTCACAAATGAACAAAAAATGATTTTTTTTTTTTTTAGAAACACACAATTATTAAATGTTATGGAATAACCTGCATTGATTGATGTTGAATTAACAAAAACACAAACATAAAACAAAAGATTAATAAATATGTAAAAATAGGTATGAATTTACCTGAACCAATATCGTTCAATGTGGTTCCCACCGTTCTCTATACAAAGTATTGTACGTTTATGCATTTCATTACGTACATTGGGGTTACTGTTCGAATTCAATTCTAATTGTAAATTCTAAATGTATTTCTGAATGGTCGTTGCTTGTAAACTTTTTCTTTTAAATATCCCCATAGGAGGAATCCATAGGAGTTATATCGGGCGATCTTGCAGGCCATGGAATGTTGAAATATCTTCCTATCCAGCGATTAGGAGATTCTCGATTCAACCATGACCTTACCGCTACCGATAAATGAATAGATGCGACATCTTGTTCTAAAAACATGTTGACTCTGATTCTCAGAGAAATGTATCCAAATAATTTGATAAAATGTCTGAAGCATTTCTAAATATCCCACCGAATTTTAATTTTCTTTAAAAAAACACTGGTTCCACAATTTTATCATTTAAAATTCTACACCAAACGTTGATTTTAAACTAATGTTGATCCCGGCATGGAATTCTAAAGTTCGAATTTTCATCTGCCCACCATCTCCAATTTTGAGAGTTTACAATACCATTAGACGTAAAGTGGACTTGTCAGAATTGTTCTCAAAAAATGTTCATCATCCTCTATTCCGCTTTAGAACCAAAAGAAAAATTCTAAGCGTGCGTCTGGGCCTCTTTCTTTTAGGGTATGAATAAACTTGGGTTTGTATGGCTTGAATTTATTTAATTGCATAATTCTTCTAATTGAGTGCTCAGAAACATCATTTATTTCATAAATAAAATGTGTGTCTTGCGATATCTCGTGTAAACATTGACACGTATGAATAGTATAAACTAAAAAAAATGCCAACAGTTAACTGTAACGGCATGTGTGTGTTAACATCATTTATTTCTTGCCGTTGAGATAACGATGTCCTCGAATTCTCCACAGTAGATAAAACAACAATCATAATATGGTCTTCATTGCCAGTTACATTTTTTCTGTGCTATATTTTATATTTATTTTCAACCGATCCATTTTCTTTAAATTTTTCTATGATTTTTGCAACTGTTGAGTAATTAACATTTTTATTTAGGTGCCTTGTATTTAAAATACCTGCAGCCAGGAATAGTTGTGGTTGTTAAATAAAGAATAATACAATTTCTATTCGTTTGAGGACAAGGATTTATTAATAAAATTTAAATTTTCTGACGTTCTCTATAACCCCTTCATGTTTGTTCGGTATATTTTTGAAGGAATATGTAGTTCTTCAAGTTTGAACACAGAAAATAAGTTACTTTGGGGAATAATTGAGAATAATATAATTTTCCACTTACGGGGCACATGAAACTTACGATTTTTAGCGTATAGTTGTTGTATTAGTTAATAACTTAACTCCAAAGCATCTTGTTTCTTTTAAAATACAAAGGATCGTAAAAAAAATTGAAAAAGATACAAAACATTTTTTTATAGAAACTGGCTAAAATTTTATATTTGACATACTGTTTTAATTGTAAACAACTTTTTCAAATAATATTTTTATGTAGCTTCAAAAATAAGGGTACTTTATTCTTGAGTCGCATTTATGTTTTTGAATCTACACTGTATAAGAAAGCAGATATCCAAATTTTTGCAAGTTAATTTTAAATTTGGAATTAAGCAGGCATTTTTTTCAAAAATAAAATTTTCTGAGAAATCAAGAATAAATTTTTTTCCATTTGTGTCCAAATTTATGCCAATCATGGTATAAATAACTATTTTTATTTTTTAAATTTTTATTGTCATGAACTAATCTGAGTCTTTTCCCACTTTCTTTTCTATATAATATTTTTTATAATAAGTATGTTTCCATTGGTTACATTTTTTTATTTTTAATAGACCGTGGTCTGAGGGAGTAACTGTTAATTTAGTAGAGACTTATCAGCAAAACATTTTGCTTTTTGGTTTTTATTCTATTGCCTAGCTACTAATTGAATAATTTTAAAATTGTTTTAGTAATTTTCTCTCATTTAATCCGACATTTTATTTTCATTTTTATTTTTCAATTTTCCTGTTTTGAGAATGACTTTAATTATCATCTTAACCGTTCAGTTTTGGGTATGTTTGTAAATGTTTGTTTCTCCGATAGTCTTCGAAGCAGAGTTATTGACTGAGCCCTGGGGAACATGTTTCAAAGTTGGTCATATTATTATATCTTTGGGTGAGTAGGTCCCCATAATTATCTGCAATATCAACTGTAAGTTGGAAGATGGAGCAAATAGAGTTATAGGATTTAGAGATTATAGGCCAGTGTATCTTTCGGGTATTTGAAAACCTTATGAAAACCGTAAAAGATTAAAAAGAAACAACGATTATTATTAGATTACTACGTTTCAATAGTTAATAGCCTATAAAAGATTCGATTTTAATTAACTACTGTAAGCATCCATAGTAGGTGCCATTTTATTGTTTAAATTAGTAGTGCAATTAAACAAGAATCCCAAAAAAGAAATAACTACAAGTTTGCAAAATATTATGATGATTAATTTTTCAAGTTGAAAATACTTTTGTAATGAATGAATGAATAAAATAACATTTGGTTGCAAATGAAAATTTTTCGTTCTGTATATTTTGTCTGAATGGATGGCTGATTTTATAGCAGAAGAAATTACATTCAACGGCTTACGAAGTTCGTATTAGAAATATCATTTATTGATCAGGGTATTTTTAAATAAAAACCGTTCAAATCGTCTTTACGCATCTACAATTTTGACGGGAATAGGTTCTTTATACAAGTTCAATGATATCTCTACATCTTTATGCGCGTGTTCCAGTTACATGAAAACCGAAAATCCAAGTTTTGCGTGAAGTCACCCTTTGACTTCATCGTTCTTATTACACCATTATCCCCTTTTTTACTGCGCTGGACGACTACAAGTATACTCATCATTCATTTCTGCAACGCAATCCCTCATATCTGCATTCCATACTTACGCCTAGATTTTGTATTTGGTTTTCTCTTTCGATCGTTCCTTCGGGCGCCTGTGTTAACTTAAAATGGAAATTGAATTCTAACGCGGTTTCGAAGAAAATCCAGGATTCGAGAGCCAAGTAAATCTCTTGTACTGGCTACTCAGTTACTATTGCAATGATATATTACTGTTACTATATTTTTGTTGCTTATCGTACAATACGTCATACTTTGAAATCTACCTTTCAAATGGTTAAATAAAAGAAAATTATTGTAAGCTTACAAGGTTTTGTTTTTTGAGGGTAGTTGAATAATTAATTTGAATGAATGAAAAAAAATACGTGAAACAAGAATATATTGAATACTTGTGGATAATCATAAAAAACTTAATTATTACATAAAGATAGGACCTAAAAACATTGTTAAAAAAGTCATCTATCAATTGACACAATTGATCTAACTTTCTTATCTTATCTTTGTCGATTTGGAATAATTACTTAGAGCTTTATTTTTTCTCTTTTTGCCACTAAATTATTACAGTAATTATTTATCAATAATTTGTACTTTAATAATTTAAATTTATATTTCATATCTTCAATGAATGTTTGACAACAGGATACTTTCTAGACATTTTGAAAATAGCTATTGTTGTGCCTTTGGGAAAAGTTAATAATCCTCAACCATGCAATGAAGTTAGGCCCATAAGTATCCTGCCAGATTTAGCCAAACTGCTGGAAAATATCCACATTTATTCTAGGACGTCAAATAATACCGTCTTAGCAATCTGGTTTTTGAAAAGATCACAAGCAACGGCTTTGTTAAAATTAACTGATGATATTGTAACAGCATGTATCCTAGTAAAGTAACAGCTCTGGTTTCCTTTGATTTCAGTAAGGTTTTTGATAATGTCAACTACCAAAAAATACCGGTAAATCTATTGTGTTTCATTTTTGGTGTCCCCAAGGTTCTGTTCTTGCACCCATGCTCTTTTCGGATTTCTGTAAACAACTAAAATATTGTTCCTACCATCTGTTGGTACACTGATGACACTCAAATATATATTTTTAAATCTTAATTACCACAATATGGAAATACAAAAACTCAATTTACTCATTCACATTCTCTACAATTAGATTCTAGTAAACGAGTAAAAATCTACTGCTACTTTGCTATCTACACATCTTGTAAAGATTAACAATTTTTTCTTACCGTTAAGTTAAATACCTGGAATTACAATAGACAATGAACTAAAATATGAAGAGTATCTATACATAATGTATCAACTGTATTGAAAAAGACTTATGCTACCTTACGATTACTATTAACCTAAAAAAGTTTCTATGCGAATCATTGGTTTTATCTCACTGCAACTATTGTGATACCTTACTGAATTCTAGACCAAATAAATATCTGTCGGACAGACTTCAAATAATCCTAAATGCGTAATCGCGTTTTATTGTTGATAAGCAATTTAAGCACAGATGAGACACTTGACACATGATGTTACTGCACGTTCCAAGATTTAAAACAATGAAATTTAAAAATATTTTCACATACCTGGTCCCGATTAACCGGCCAATTAGAAGATCATTAAAGTCCAGAAACCCCTTTTCATAATCAAAATAATGCGAAAATAATGCGTGTACATAGAGCTACTGTAGATTTGTGGGATTAAAATATGCTGATTTAACGTAAATTACTTTAGACCAAAATTTGATTGCTTTAGAAATACAGGACGTCAAAGTTATTATTTTTTATTAGTTTTTCTTGGATAATTTTCTTAATAGCTGCATTATTTGCACCAAATTGGGTATTTGGGGGTATTTTGGAATCAGAATTTGAAATTTGTTTTCATTTTTGTAGTAAATTGCAGGAGGCGCCACTTACAGCAATTTGTTTACATTTAAAATTGTCTAATTCTTTTGTGCCTTCCTATATGAATATTTGGCCAAAAATCTTGAAGATACTTAAGCCGAATTTTTTTTTAAACTGTAATCCGCAACAGTGACGGTAAATATTCAGTTACTATGTCACTTAAAACTGTAAATTTTAATTTAGACAATAGTAACGTACTATTTGAAAACCTTTAAATAAATAATGATTTTAAAAAGCTTACCATACTTTCTTAAACAAATATCTACATCAGGGTTGATAAATTAAGTGCTGTTTATGTATTGCTTTATTGTTGTGTAACAAAGAAGAATAGTAATTTTACTAAAATACAAGTACTTTTTACTATCTCTGCCACTGATAAATCAGGTCTTAGTTTAAATTATGTGCCCTACCATGGTCCAAAACTTTAAAAACTTTACCTGATTTAACCTATCAATTTCAAACAAAAAATATGCCTTTTTCTGACCTTCTGGTAGAATTAATCAGCACATCTTTTGGAAACGTCCGGTGCGAATAAATGGAGGTTAAAACCTATCCCATTTTTTGACCAAAAGTTTCAATGCAAGTAGTAGATGATGACGGTCATAGGTTTTTACGCACTAGTGATGCTATAAAGTATCAAATAATTATAACCCTCTAGTTTAAGCACAAAGAAGTTTCTTTTTCTTTACGTGATGGTAAAGCTTCTAAATTTATATAATTTAGTTGTAAATTTCCCATGGTTATTAGAAATGGACAATATAGAGTCAGTGAAAACACAGACCTAACTGTGGGAAATTTATAAGTAAATATTTTTCTTACGTTGCACGAATTTTTGACTCTAATGGATTATCTTGTCTTTATACATAAAATGGTTTATGCAACAATTGTGGTTTTCAATATAATTGAGATACACCTTGGCAGGTATTCTCTTAAAATGTTGGAGTCAGTTGGATTTACAATAGAAACTCTTGAATGGTACTCAACAAACTAAGTTTTGTTGAAAAATATGGCAATATATTGAGACTAGTAAAATCACAATTAAAAATTTAAAACGCAAAACAAGAAACAATTAAAATATAAAAATTAACATTAGAAATTTAAATACCTTAATAAAAGTTAAACATTTAACTTCTTTCTTTATGGGCATACCTTATCAAAAGATACGTTTGAGTAGCGGATAATATAAGAAATTTCTTTAACATATAATCGAATTAATGTAAAAGTTACTATTAACAATTGACAATTTCCATATGGTAGACAAGTAGTAAACATTTCTAAAATTAGCATAATTCTTAAGAATATTTATTTCTTTATAACGTGCCCACTAAACAAAAACAAATCATCGGTAAACTTAAAGTATATATGTATATGTTATTCAGAAGAAAGGAAACAATTAACAACTTTTTTATCTTAGCGTTTACAAAATAGTTGTTTGTCTAACAAGTGAGGAAAGCGATTCTTTTTCCCAATCGAGCTCGGAGGCATTAGAGTGAGGAGAGGAAAAAGCCTTCCTCATGTATTAGAACACAACATTTTTTCTACAACATTCCCTAAAAAACGATCTAATCAAAGAAGTACTATTTATTGTAAACGTAAATTATTGTTACAGAATTTTGTCACACTTTCGTACGTAAAAGCAAAACTTGTTAATAGGTGGGTCCCGATAGTATCGCTACAGGATTCTGTAGTATCGGTGTGGTCTCAATCTATCATAGGGCAGCCGCTTAATTCTAACGATTTCTGTTCGTTTGCGGTTTAACCGGAAAATAAGAAAATATTTGAATGTAGCAGTTTATATGATCACAATTAAAAATAAACTATCTAAACATATTTTACTGAATTTCTAAAAAAATAAAGTGTTTCCTTTTAATAAATTGCACTGTATTCCCTGTGTCCCACGTAAGACCAGTATTAAACCTTTACGATAATATGATATAATTTCAGTGTTTTATGTTACCTTATTTTGTTCAACCGTACACATGGCACCACCAAAAGCTCCTTAGTTATTTAACGGCTATGTTTAAGTCAAAAGACAATCTTAATTGAAATTAAAAATAATTTAGAAATGTGCTCAATACCATAAGTGGGGTTACACTGAATAGTTCCTACTCTCAGAGAAGTTGTTAAAAGTAGGATTTACAATCATATTCCTAACGCAGTAGCAATTGAAGTCTAAAGCGCTATAACAATAATACTCATACTCATACAGTCGGTGCAGGTATACATTCCTAAGACGATTCGTCGTTGACATCGACCTATGGCGGCCGTCTCAATAGAAAGCTCTTTTAACAAATCACCATCTTAAATGTGTAGGAATGTAATGCCATTTATTCTAATATAAGATTCAACCGATTGAAGAAATTATACTTTCCACATAAGAGGACGAGACGAAAAGTCTCAAATTTTAAAAGAACAAAATACTATTGACAAACACGTAAAACACTAAACTGCTTACGGTCTAAACGGTGATTTTCAATATCAAATACTGGGGTCCCATTTGAATTTTGATACTATATCGTGAGGAGAGACCACAACCCCCAAAATTAAAAAATCAAAAAAAAAAAAAAAACTACATCTGAGGAAATATTCACGGTTCAGACCACTTTTAAGCAAAATATGTCTACAACTTAAAACGTTATCTTGCCGGAAACCACTACTAAAATTTAAGTATTGAAAAAGTGCATTGAAACACCACCAATACGTGCATAAGTGTAAACCAATAGAAATTCCATTTTTACTGAAGCAAATAAAAATCATGTTTCAAAAATTAAACAAGTAACCAAGAATCTTATTAGTATTAAATTATTGTCAAGTTGTAAAGTCGTTTTTTTTCCAAATGGTCAATAATTTCTCGTCATTAACTACTAGTAGATAATGAAAACAATTGCAATTGTTAGGACAGTTTTGTTCATTGACTACCAGATTGTTATTTGGGAATAAATAAAGCTTTTGCGTGATTCTTGGCTAGTAGTAAAAATAGTGTATAAGGTAGTCCAACTTGATATATGACGCCAAACTGAACATTTTGATATAATGGCTGGAAACGCACCAAAACGTTTAGTTTGGTGTCAACTAGAATATATCCTTAGGATCTAACTAACTATAGACCCATTGCACTTCTATCAATATTTTCGAAGATAATAGAAAAGACACTATCAAACAGAATACTAAAGTTTCTAAATTCTCAGAAATTATTAATTAAGCAACAATATGGATACATCCAAAGAGATCTACTGCTTCTGATTTAGTTACGTTACTGAATTACATCTATAAAAACCTTGATAAAAATAAAAAAAGTGTTGGCGATGTGTATTGACTTATCAAAAGCGTTTGATTGTGTAAACCATGATATCTTCCTATTAAAACTGGAACATTTTGGAATACGTGGAAAATGCCATGATATTATTAAATCGTACCTAACAAACAGAAAACAGTTTGTGGTGTTCCGAGGAGAAATTTTAAGTTCATTAAATGTTGACGTTGGAGTTCCTCAAGGAACTGTTCTGGGTCCTCTGCTTTTTTAATATATATATATATATATATATAAATGATATCACAAATACAAAAGTAAAAGAATTTATAAGCTTTGCTGACGATATAACATTACTCTCTGCCGGACCAAACCTAGTTCAAGACTTAAAAACTGATCTGCAACGAGTTCAAGATTGTTTAACAAAAAATAAACTAATATTAAATGTTGATAAGGTGGATATAATGCAATTTTTCTCTACAGCAAACCAATATGTTTCAAGCTCTTTAATGTCCATAAAAAACACAAATCTCAAACAAGTGTCTAGTTATAAACTGCTTGGTGTTTATATTGACTTTTCACTAACCTTTAAAATGCATATAGAATATGATTTTAAAAATTAAGTTCTAGTTGTTATTTATTAAAAAGGTTATAGAAATTATTGATCAAGAAACAGTTACTTACTATCATTCACATATTGAATCTGTACTACGATATGCTATTGTTTGCTGAGGTAACAGCTACTTCGTTAAACAATTATTTCTTTTACAAAATCGTTGTGTTTGATGCATGTTTGGTATGAAATGGAATGAATCATGCGTTGAATTATTTAAGAAAAACAAAATTATGACTTTGCCCTGTCTCTATGCGTTTAGTATGCTATGGTTTGTGTTTGTTAACCATAGTAAATTTGACACTTTAAACAAGTCACATTCTTACAGTACTAGATATGGCAGTGATTTACAGTAGAAAACCATAGGTTAACTCTTTATGAAAGAAATCCTTATTATGTAGGCCCCAGTCAATACAAAGGCTTGACCTTAGACAAAGGATAGTCGACGCTGCCGCATCCATACGGAATACATTGACCACCAGAGTTGCAAAAACAGAAATAAGAAGACGCTGCCGTGCGTGTATACGTAATAGGAGCTCCCATTTTAAACAAGATTTATAAAAATTAAGTACTAATGTACTTATTGTTAATTTAATTTACATCTGACTTCTATGTATAAGATCTAATGGTAGACAGCAGTTAAATAAATTCCGTCGACTGCTTCATTTTACTATTTTTTTGGAACTGTTAAGGGTTTGTTGTAAGATTTGCAGCTTGTTTGATAGCTATTGCAACAAAGAAGTTTTAACACAATTTGTAAAGAAGTGTTAGTATTATTTGAAAAACCTAAGAATTATCACATCTGATTTTGAAAAATTATTTTGGTACAAGTTTTTCTTTGAAATTATCACATGATGGAAATGCTAAGGGATATTTTTTATTCCATACGGAAGACCATAGTGTTGGGCAAGTATTCCATCAAAAAAGTTTCACAAAGTTGGCGTAAATTTTTTGAAGATTATATTTTAACATATTAACTTCAACTTTTAAAGAAAAATTAAAATCGAAATATCTCAAAATCTATTGAGTTTTGTATAATACATATTAGGGTTAAATAAATTACTTTTACCTCTTGATCTAAAGGAATGTATCCAATTACCAGTGACCCTGTATAAGGACAATAACGTCCTTACAATTTTTTACATTGAAAATTATAAATATTCTGTTAACTCAGTGTTTTTTTTTTATTAAAAATTTTTTTATTTTAATTTTATAAAAAAAATAATTAATTTTTTTTTTTTTTATTTTTTTATTTTTTTTTTTTTTTATTTTTATTTTTATTTTTTATTTTTTTTTTTATTAAAAATATTTTTTTTTTTTTTTTTATCATTTTTTATTTTTTTTTTATATTTTTTTTATAAAAAAATTTTTATTATTATTTTTTTAAATTTAATACAAAGATTTCTTTTTTTTTGTTTTTATTAAATGTTGTTCCCAGGAACTGTAATTATTTTTTATTTGTTCCTCACTTGTAAACAGGAGCTTATCAACTCACTATAGTTACCTTGAAAATGCCTCTTAACTAGCTACTAACTTGTAAAATATAACTGGCTAGCCTGTAAAATTTTACACGCGTCCTCATATTTTACCTTATTATAGGTAATTTGAAATGACAGACAAACTCTCTAACGTGATTTATTTGTTATTAACATTTGAATATTGGGTTTTATTACTATCGTATACATTAAATATCATGGTGCAGTGGCGATTTCCAGTAATATTGAAGTTTCCAGGAGATGTTATGTCACTTGTACTTGCGCATATATTTTCTGTAGAAGTGGATGGCGTGGATTCTTCAAGTGGAAACATTCTTTTTGCCATTTTAATCTTATTATTAATCGAATCATCTACGTAGCTTTCTGCAATTTGTGTTGATTTCCATCCCCTGCACGCTTCAGAGCCAAAGTATCACCACCTGCATCAACCACCATCGTTGCTCCAGTTCGTCGAAATGAATGCCCTGTATAAAGTGCCGGTTCTTCTAATTCCAAATATTCAGCAATTTTCTTGGGTATTGCGCCTACAGTATGTTGACCTGCATTTAGGGCGACACATTTTCCACTGCGGTACGTCAAGAACAACCACAGATCTTTACTTCTTGGAGGTCGTAGGGCCGCATATTTCCGATAAAGAGCACAAGGTTTAAAGCTACACCCATCGTCCGTTATTGTAAACCTCCTTGTCGTTAAATTTTTGGTCTCTCGTAAGGTGACAACAATATATTTCTCCAAATCCTCCACGTCATTTACAGTGAGGATAGAAGCTCATCGCACCGACAACATCCAAATATACCAAAATGGTAATGACTTTGGCAAGTAACCACTTCTCGTCAGGAGCTTCAATGATAAACTTTTCCACTTGCTCTTTCGTCAGAACCTTGGCTTTCTTGGGGACGTAGCGTTCATTTCGTCTTTTCAAAAACGCAACCACTTTATGAAATCTAGAAAATGACATATGTAACTAAAAACCTGACTAATAAATATAAGAAAACAAACCTGCAAACATCAATGTTTTCTCTAACTGCCAAACAACTCTTAACCATTGACCACTTCGACCATAAAGAATTCGGGCTGAATTTGGCAGACAATTTATTGATATACGCTAATATAACGTCTTCCGTAACACCAGTCACGTTGTTTTCCTTTTGCCACTTTTTGAACTCCGCGTACTCGTATTCATACCTTGATGAAGATTTTTCGGGCAGTAATCTTGCAACTACATTTGCTGCTTCATCAATGATAGCTTCTCATCTTACCAGCAAAACGTTCCGGAAACGTGAAATTGAAATGAAATATTTAATCAACAAAATAAGTGCCGTGCGTTTCCAAAGCAATACGTCTAAAGCTCACATGATTTTTCTCCGATTTTCGAAATTTTAGAATTTTTAATGGTTTATTATTCATTTATAATAACTTTTTACCAGTGAGGAACAAATAAAACATTCAACAATACACGCAAGGTAACAGGTTTTACTGGCTCCAGAAGGTGACAGACTCGTCTTCGACTCGTCAGTCATATCCTTCTGTCCGCCAGTAAAACCGTTTTACCTTGCTAGTAATGTTAAATACTATTACCATATTGGTACTTATTGTAATGATTAAGAAAACAATATTAAACCACAATATGTGGGAATTTATTGGTACTTGCAAGTGCATTTCGTTACGTAAGCAACACGAAATTGTGTATGGTTGTAAATCTGCAATAACAATAATTTATTTATTGTTAACGTTTATAATAAAAATTAGCCCATTTTTTATTTAAAACACTTATAATTTAATGTTTTCTAAACGAATATTAGCTTACAATTTCTCAAAAAAAAAATGTCATACATTTTTTAAATTTACTACACCTGTACTAAATACAATCGAATAAAGCCAAAAACTTTCGATTTTACATTTATGACTTTCCAATATTTCCAAAACTTTTAAATAGATTTAGGTTTAATTAGGTTTATATTTGTTTCCATGATTTCATTTGCTAAGCAATAAAATAAAAATAATCGAAATCACATTTTACAATTTATACACCAAAAACAATTACAATTCTAATGTGAAAAATTTCTTGGTCCCAACGCCGAATTTCAATTTCGTCCAGAATCGATTGTGTTGAAAACAGAAAACTAACTAGTGAAGAACTTATTCTCGTACTATATTTTATATAAACACTAGTGGCTGATTAACCCAACAAACAAAGTTTCTTGTTCAATAACTTTCGTAGCAAAATAAACCAAATTAAAAAACTTTTTTAAAAAGTTTATGCGCCTTAGTTTTCAATCAAATTATGAAAATTGTGTATTCACCTATTCATCATTCTGCAGTTACGTAATCAATTGAATTTATAAGTAAGTTACGATGTCGTAACGATCTAAATATAGCTTTAGTTCAACGTGCACACTTTATCGATATATTTTTTACAGGCAAACAAATTGTTTCAATATTTCACTATCAAAATAGCGTCAATTTAAAAATCATCGCCGAAAATATATATAAAAAAAAACTTTGTATTATCCGTATTTGTCGGTGTAACAATATATTCAGATGCGAGACTTGAGCGAAAACAAAATCGACTAAGAAAAGTGCGGTAATTGGAAGGAAGTCTATAAAGAAGGGTGGAAAAAACGTCTAGATTGAAGAGTAGCGCAGAGGAGGCAATAACGACATGTAAATAGGTGCAAGGGCGCAATTTATTTAAAATCCAATTTCCTACTATTACTATGAATAACTTATTTACTGTTGGCAACGGTTTCAGCAAATTTTTGTCAAGCAAATACAGTATTATACAACGCCAAACAATAACAAACTCAAACAATATGCTGCCTTTTTAGAAACAGATAAAAGGAAATTAACAGACGTATACCGAGAAAACTTCAATAATGTAATGTAAATGTTTCAGTCGTACAAATTCTATTGTTTCGTACGTTGACGGCAACACTTTGCGTTTGTGCTTAGAAAAGAAAATATTTTAAATAAGAGCAAAACACAAAGAAGATTTTAAATCCACATTTTTAAATACGATAGTATACATCTGTTGAAAAAATAATAAGTGACAAATTTTTACAACCGTGAAAAACGTAAATAATTAAAATGTTTACAAGTTAAGGTGCTTGTAATCAATAATGAAAATTAAATTATTCAAATATAACTTTGTAATACGAGGAAATTACGATTGGGTTATAAATTTTAAATACTTATATCGTTGCTTATTTTTATTTTATATACACAAATTGGCAAGTATAATTAAAAAGATAAAACCCCAGATATAATAAAATAATAAGTATTCGATAAATAATAAAGTATTATATTCTGTAAAAAGTTTGAAACATAACATGGCATATTACGCACGAATGGAGAGTTTGTCACCCCAACCGAAGGCAAAGAGCTGTTCCATGAGTGCAGGATAGCAATACCAAACGTGTTGCAGACGACTATACTTTTTTTACGACAGCGGAAGTGTGGACTAATGCAACAAATGTTTTTTGTTTTGTATTGTCTTCTCTTGGAATGGTTGATAGTATTAAATTTAAATGAACAGGATATGTCGTAATTGAGCGGATGAACGGATTGGGTGGGTTTGATACGAATGACGGTGCGGTGACTGAGTTGTTCTAAGATAGTAGGTAGGTTGGCGTCGTGATAAAAGTTGTTGTTTTGGATGTACCAAAGAGCTTTAAATGTAAGACGGGGAGCTTGTTTTGAGTTGTTTGGAGTTTTTGGACGTGAATGGCTTTAGACAATGCGTAAAAGATGCTAGAGATTATACTGAATTTGGAAAAGAGTTGGTTTTTTGATAATAAGAGAGGTATGAGCAACGGTTTTTGTTAGAGATCGATTGAATGTAAGATACAAAGGTAAGGCGGTTATCTAAGAAGATGTCAAGGTATTTGGTGGATTTAATCCTTGGAACTGGAAAATATCGAGGATAGTTAGTTGGTCATCAAGACGGTGGTGTATAAGTTTCCGGGGAAAAAATTATTACAGTACTTTTTTCCGCGTTAACGAAAATAAGCCAGCCAGATTGTAGGAGTTGAGTTGAGCTAGGTGTTTTTATTACCAGAATCGTGTCAGAATTTGGTGTGTGAGTTTAAATGTTAAATAATATAAGTGAATGGAAGGACCCTAGCGGCACTCCGGCGGTAAGGTAACGGGATTTTGCGTCGTTTAGGTTGATTTCAAATCGGCGATGTGGCAGGAGGGTACAAATTAATCTTGAGTGGATGTTGAAACGGACCAGTTTGTAAACTAAACCATTGTAGGTTTGTAATTGTTTTAAGATTTGTTTGGTTTTAGAACCTAAGATGCGTTTAGCGTGGTGTTTATGTTGGATAACAGTTTTTAGGTTAGGCGGTAAGGTGATAGATCTAACGATGCTGATCGTGAATTTTGTTTGTTAGGAGCTCGATAAATTTGGTTAAATCGGTGATTTGGCTGGATTCTATAAGTGGATCATAAGGTTGTGGTTGTGGTCAGAATTGAGTTCGGACAGAATATAAATCCGTTAGGATTGCAGGTGCGGGTGTAGTTGAAATTGACTGAAGCAATGGTGGGATTATTATCAGGATTGTTTGTCTAAGTTGGTATTAGTTAAAATAGATTTGTGTGGCTTGTAAGAAGGAAACTTTTTGGAAACCGTCTCTACAATAATTGAGGTGGTTTCGATGTTATCAAAGGAAGGATTGAAAACGAGGTAGTGTTTGAGGGATTGTTTGACGTAGATTTTAGTGAGGTGGGTTTCTAAGAGTAGGGTGATATCAATGTGATCTGTAAAACATTTTTTAAACTTGGTAGTTCTGTAATAAAAACCGTTTCAGTTCCATTTCAGAAGAATACTACAAAGTGAAAAGGAATAGTAGATTGCACTACTATGTTGCTTGTATAAAACATTAAGGAGTTGGATTGGTTGAAGGTTGTTTCCAAAAATTTCTGGGTTTGGTTGAGTTTTGAGCGAATTTTGAAAGTAGTAAACAAAGAGTAGACGGGCTGGAGATTGTGAAGCTGCATTTACCAGGTTGATCACATGTTTTCGTACATTTATGGAACGTTTGGGATGTGCTGCACTTCACACAGCGGAAAGAGACAATGCATTTATTTTAGAAATGTCCGTGGAGTTGACTTCTTAAGCATTGATGTGATTGGAATTCACAAAGTAGAAGTTCGATTCGGATAGTTACTCTGCAGTAGTAGATGTAGTTATAAATTGATTTTGTTGTCTTGGAATAAGAACCAGAAATAGTGGCACCAGATATTTGTTTCGCTTAAAGACACTGGGTAACTTTGACTAGGTGTAGTTTTGGGATTCACGTTTAATTTTAATTTGTTCAGTCGAGGTGATTTTAGAGATATTAAAAGATTTTGCTAGGTGAGGAGTACGTGTGTATAGAAATTTGGTGATTGTCTATGAGGAGAGTCGGGAATTGTGGTAAAAGTTATTTTAATGCTTCCGGGACGAGACGACGTTAATGAAACGGAATTTATTGGCGTCAAAGATAGTTGGCTATTTAGATTTATCCCAAAGAACAACGGCCGTGATACCTTGGTTTTGTTGAATTCAGAAATTAGGAAAGGTGAGTTTGAGAGATTGCCGTCTGATTTGTCGTTAGAGGAGGGCGAAGGATTGGTAGAAGTATTCGCATTCTTTTTCGTAGATTGCTTTGTCTTCCTTCTTGCAGGTTGTTAATGGTCTTCTTTTGAAGTAAACGTCGTGGTATTGTCGGTGGTCGGTGAGATTGGAACGGCCCTGCGGGAAAACTGTTAGGAGAACTGAAGAGTTTAAGACTGAACTGTTCTCTATTTTAAGAATTGATGGTTTAACGTTCAAGCAATTTAATAAAATAAACTAGTTAGTTAAGAGTTAAGTTTAAATTGGATTTATGGATTAGTATCAAAACGCGTTGTAGTTTCGTTAGTTCACTAATTCGTTAGGTTAAACTGTTCATTTGTCTTTATATTTCTTTATTTTATCTTTTACTATTGGGACATATTGGGACACTTACATCACTTAATAACACTTTGTTCGGAACATACTATGGTGAACTGACTCAAAATGTATCACTTTATTTTGAAACTTCTCGATATTGGCCAGGTTGGTGTTGGTAGCAGGTCCCCATAGGCAACCTATGACCTTTCTTACTGGGGAACTGCTAGCCTTTATTGAACATGTAAGTTCTTTAGGTCAGTCGTCAATCCAAATAAAATATTTTGCAGAGTCTGATTGTTGTAGTTGTTGCCCATTGAATGTTATCAGTGGGCAAACATCTCGGTTCATAGTGAAGGTGGCATGTTGGAGTTTATTTTTATTAGCTGCGATTCTCTATACTTTAAACCATAGATGCAGTTTATTCAATGCGTTTTATAAGTTGTGAGGTGAGACAACAAAATTAAGGTGCGAGGCTAATATAACCGTATTGTCGACAAAGGTGTCAGTTATACAAATAAGTTTTTAACCTTCTTCTAGGAAAGGCAATCAAACACAAAAATATTCTGGTTGATCCACAAAAACTAAGTGAAATTGGCTTCAGGAAGTTCTCATAGTTAAAGATACGTGTTTGTATAGAATAAGGAGGAACTATACCTGTACCGGTAGCAGTTATACTTCAGTTTGTAGTTGGTAAATACAAATCCTACTAACGCAGCTGACCAATATCGGTATTCGTCTAAGTCATTTTGGATTTGATTATGTGTGAGTGACAGACACCGAACTAGTGTTTAGGAATTAATTGTTGGTCACCTAGAATTGATTGGGGGTATTTTCGTAACAAATTATCAAAGTCTTTGGAAGAAATTACACAGACTGCTTGGTCTATATAAAGTAAGGTCAGTAGGTGTATTTCCAGGCTTCTGTGTTATTGTGATTTTTTATACTTTTTAGGTGCTTGAAGATTTGAGTAATTGTTTAAATTGCAGATTTGGGAAGTTGTTGGAGAATTTTTTCTATTGATAAGGTCAAAACCTTGTGATTTTTTAGGATTAATTTTTAAAAGTATTACTGTTTGTATTTTCAACATTGTGATTGTTTTATCGATATGCTCATTTGGAAAGGAGATTCCAGAATATCTTTTATTTTAACATCTGTTTCTAAGCATTGACTAAGAAGAAGTTGGAATATGTTGGTAGTTAGCAATTGTCGCTGCTTTATCTTTGGTGTTACTTCCGTACTTTACATTTGGCTTAATGAAAGTGTGTGTGTGTTAAAAATTTTTAATTCTTCTAACCCCTATCTAAAGGGAATAATTAGTGCTTTCAGTAGCTGTGAGGTTCGTTAGGTATTGTTAAATGCCTTTGTTTTTATATTGTTGTATAAGTTTGTAGCTCTATTTAATGCTGGTTTCGCGGATGTCTCTTTTCCTTTATTTTATCTTTAAAAATTATTGGGTAGCTATTGGTATAACCGTAAGAAGTTCCATTTGGATGATTTTAATAGTTGTGCCATTATGCAATTTTACTGATTACCGAAACTTCATGATGGTAATAAATCATAATTGCTTGAAATAATTCTTTATTTTCTTGTGAAAGCGGTACTTCTACGGTTAAGTAAAAACCAACAAATTCTAACCAAAATACGATCATTGTGCCGCTCTTGCAGCATATCGACCCATCTAGGGTCTGAGAACAATAGTTTAACCTGTTTAAACACGTTGCCATCAGCCCAGGTACTGACGAAACGAGAATCATAGCCGTAGATGTAGGTATTATACCAAGATACAAAAATAATGGTATATAATACGTAAGAAGTAAAATTTGTAATGTGATCTACTATACAAATAAAATAAATAACATATAACCACATAATCATTCATATCAAGGTAGATTTTACTATTATAATATATTTACCTACTAAAAATATGATTTTCCAAACGTATCAGGTACCTATGCCACTGCAATATGGGAGATTCGATAATTTTGACAGGTTTATTACTCCGCGCCAATAGTATACTGAGTATAGTCAGCGTACGATATCTTAGGATCTTTATTTGTTGGAGTAGTTGCATCGTGTCTTAAACGTGGGATTGATCATATTTAGTTTTTTTGGCATTCTATAATGTAGTAATTTTCTACACATTAATTTATTTATAACTTTATATTTCACAAAGCACTTTATTAATACTTGAATACAATTCAATTTTATATACCTAAAAAACGTTGGCTTACTATGTATTAATGAAATTTATAAACACGTATTTAAATGAAATTTTCTAATTCATTGTTTTACGCGCACACCCAAGATTGTTCACCGCTCGAAACCGTCTCTTCCCACTTTTAGTTCGTTTCATTACGTACGTACAAAACTCGATTTATCCTCTTAGCATACAATAAACAAATATATCTTAATACTGAACAATACATCTAGTTTTACATTTGTACATTAAAAAGGGCTTTGCAATCACTGCAATTTGTCACAGATATCTCTCTAAAGTAGCAATACTAATAGATATGCAGTGTCTATACTCTGTAACACAGCGACAATACTACAGTATAATATTGTTACTTATTAATAACAAATGACAGATAATTGATTTTTGTCAAATAATTTTTTTACCCAATATTAGTTGTCTTCTAATTGTCTCTGATTATTTGTATACCTTCAGACCCTAAATCTTTTTCCATAGTTGACGGTTCACTATGTGTTGCCTGCCTTCTTATTAGTAATGAGACTCCTAGAGTTTTTTTGCTAAATTATCTGATACTTTGTCATTTACAATTCTAACAGCAGGTAGTCTCAGCAGGGGTTATCTTATAGAAGGACTGTAGAATGAATCATTACACTAAGCACGTTTTAGAAAATAGGTAATTTACGTTGCTTACTTAATTTTTTCTTTAAAGAATATATTTGAAGGTATCGCTAATTAAACACCATAGCTCGATTAATTATCGAATCAAAATTTTGTTTAGGAAATGTTTACAAAATAAAATTAGAAATAATTTTGATTTAAAAACGTCTACAAGCAATAACTTTTAAATTAAATCAAAAACTAAACATGGTTATTTGGGTTGACTGATTATTACTTATTTTTAAATAAATCTAACCTACTAATTATTGTAAGTTATTAAAAAATCATTAAACTCTCTATTCATAATATTTAGTCCTTACAAAATGTATATTTTATGACGTTTCATTTTTTCTGTAGTTAATATAAAAAGTGAAAATAAAAACTAAGGCAATTCTTATTGTCAACGTATATATTTAGTTTTTGACAAGAATTTATTACATAATTATAATTAAGATACCAAGTTATAGTTTAAAATTAAATGAAAACTTTTTTTAAATAAAGGTATTACTATATAAATAAATATAAGAAATCAATAATGGGTGTGACCTCCATTATTATTGATACATTCTTGGAGGCGTCTGCTCATTGACGCTATCAAGGTATCAATATAATTAATATTAATCGTTTCCCATGCGGTATCAATGGCTGCAATTAGTGCATTACGGTTTACTGGTATAAAATTTGGCCCTTGTTGTCTTCGGATAACAGCAAGTATTCGAGCCCAAACATTTTCGATAATGTTAAAATCTGGGCTTTTTGCTGGCCAGGGTAACAGCTCCAAGTTATTTGCTTGTATCCAATTGCGCACAACCCGCGAAGTATGAATAAGGGCGTTGTCCTTTAACAACAAAAATACATTATGAAAATGTTAATTCAACAAATCCCAAACTATTTTTTGGAGAAAGTATAGTGAAATAAGAATACTTACTTGTTGGAAAATATAATCTTCGTCTGGATAAAACACTTCGACTGAAGGTTTCAGAATAGTTTCCAAAATATCTAAATACGCAGCAGAATCAAGACGTCCATCGATAGCCCAACAAACTGCTGAACCCCGCGCGCGTTCACAAACTTTTGTTTACATAAATTGTGGTGTCCAAGTTTTAAATTTCATGAGTGTACGTTGTAGATTTCAAATTGGAATTGTTGTTGATGTTTAAAATTGGTTTGATTTTCGTACGTATAAGCTACGTTGTGTATAAAACATGTTTCAGATTTAGTTATCACTTTTAATTAAATTAAAAATGTGATATATTATTAAATGCCGCATCAGTGATCTTATGCTTAGTGAAAGCGATTAAAATCCGATCACTATCAATACTGTTGCTCTAACACTTCGAAAGTCAAACGCGTACTATCACCTTGTGAGTTATAACAAGTAAGATGTGCGACATCTAATGCCACAACCTCGAGCTAATGTAGCCTGTCCATATAGTAATATATCAAAATTTGCCAACAGATATGTAACCAGTTTACAAAAAGTCAATACTTTAATCATTGACACCAGCTGAGCGTTGAGTTAAAAACATGTAAATTTGACAATTGGAAACTAGCACCGATAACTACTCGACAAGTGATTGGTCCTGTTGGGACTATAGTGTAAGTTTACGGTACTATTCTTAATAATTTTAACCTGCTTTTGAACTGCATTATGCATACTGATATGAGTAAATTGAACAAAACACATGCACATGGGTAAAAATGTAACTGGCTTTGTTTTAAGATTTTTGTCTTTTATTGACAGATATTTTGGCATATAAAAAATGGAAATTTTTAAATTTTAATTTAACTTTCCTGGTTTTTTGATAAATTATTTTTCTGTGTTGATCTAATTGTAATAAAAAGGTTTCTTAATTCAAAAGTTTAATTAGATTTTGTGCTTAGTTTGTAAATTGAATTGAAAAAGGTTTTATAGATTTTTTGATTAATAAAAAATACCCTTTCTACACGTTTTTTTTTTTTCACAATTTACGCATAATAAGCGTTTGAGATTTTTTGTTTTAACAATTACTTTAAAAATATTAATTAAGAAAAAAATGCAAAAGGTGACTGCTTCTAAGTCAAAATATAAATTACAACTTCAAGAAAGAAACAAAATCTTCTTGGAATAGTTATAACTGGAATGTAATCTGTGATTAACTGTTTATTCATAAACAAAAATTCAATCATCTACTCTACTATAGTAGTCGTTGTGAAATACGCTAATAACGAAACCATATTTGAATGAATTATTAATTTTCCAATACCTGACCAAAAAATTTAGTAGATACGCGACCACACTTGTGCGGTAAGCCTCTTCCAACTTCTTTTGCCGTGAAAAGGCGGATCATGCATTCAAGAACCGGATAAAATATCCTTCTCATATCTTTATGTAACACGAATTGGCCAAGTAAAACCGCCAATGCTATTTAGTAAATTTCAATTTTCTGCTGGAATATAATTTTATAATAGAAGGAAAAAATTACATTATTTTGTATTTTTTCGAAAGCAACATTAAAATTTAAGTCGCGCTAAGATACAATTTGAAAGGGGTCGTAACCCACCTATGCGGTCACAATTTTCCGGCAGGTTGCCGTATCAAACCCTTCACTTGCTCAATAAACAACGCTCGACAGATCACAGCGTATGTGTGGCACACAACCCCTTTTGTGGCCATAATCGTCTGATGTGATTTTATAGATGAACTGCCAAATTTGTTAATATATACAAGAGTATTAGTTAGGTATTTAAACGAGCTGAAACAAAGTTGTTTCAAAGTTAACCAGCTGATAAACGCGCTACTTCGATGACATTACCTTTATGTAACTGTTTGGGGTCGGGACCAAAAACATGCTCTTATGAATCACAAGGCGTTGACAGTTCTTTTAGCTTTCTGCGCTTTAAGGGAGAAGAACCCTTAACAACGTGTGTATCGGGTTATCAGACACGCAGCATTCTTTACAAAGTATTTTTGGTTGTCTCCGAAACTTATTTGAAACGCCAAACATGTTCATTGTAAGCAGTGTTTAACAGAAAGGGAGGGTGCTGACATGAGTATAACACAATGAACCTTTAGATTACATTGTACCTATACACTCGTTTACCACAACAAAGATATTTTAGTCATACGAAATGCAGATAATATAGAAATGTCTTGTTTTAATGGCATATGCAGTAAAATTATTGATTTAAACTTCCAATAGACTACCGAAAACACAAAACGTCTTGTGTGAAATTTATTATTGTAGGTAATAAATGACCAGTACATGTAACACGGTACGTACTAATAAATTTATTGATGTCACTCGTTAAAAGAGTGCAATCTCGGATAATATCTCGTAAGGGACATTTGGAGTGGAAATTAAACGCCTTATTTAGAAAATTATAGTAAAATCGAACTCTGGAGAATATTTCAAATACGTTCAGGATTCTGTAGTTTAGTTTAAAAACAAACTAAAAACTTACGTTTACTTTACAAATTCAAAATCAATTTTGTTTAATACATCTTCACCAAACTAATTACGTAGATAAATAAAAAAAAGTTTTTGGACAAATGAAACAATTTCGAGTTAAACACAAAAAAACCGTTTTTTCTTGAAACCAGCTGTCCAACCGTATGTAAACACGATATTAAAAAACCACTGGTTCGATTTTAATAAGACATGTTATTAAATTTTTGATGTAATAGGTATGTACCCAAAAGAGCACTTAACCTAAAGCATACTTTGTTTATGTATTGAGTATAACTACGAAAATATTCGAACTCTAAAATATATTGTAATGTTTAAATTCGATCAACGTAAACTAAACTTTATTTTTAATAGACTTTACCTTTTTTTATTCTAAAAAAATTACAAATTACATTAATGACTTTTATTCTTATTTTTTTTAATTATCTGACAATAACGTTTTTATATAACCTAACCTAATCAATAATTTATGCATTAAATAACCTTCCCAAATTTACATCATTACATACTCCCTTCAAATTACGTAAAATTGAATTAATTTTTTTACATTTTTAAGTAATTTTGCAACTAACTTTTCAATTCTATCTAAACCTTTCCCATCCCCATTATTAATTATAATCATTCACACTGATTCACTCAATGATCCTCAGCCACCATTCTAATCTTATTTACTTTCTAATACTCTATATTTCTTCTTAATTCTTTTCTTTTTCTTATTATATCTTTCTTCTTTAAATATCATTTCTTAAATTTCATAATAACTTCAATTCCATTGCATTAATCTTAACCTTTCCATTCATTTAACTTGTCTTCACCATTTCATCTTCTTATTATTTAACTTTCCATTGATCTGTGACTTCTGCATCTGCTGTACATAAGATGCTTATTTTTAGCTTTTTCCATTTCTTCTTACTTTTAATGTTTTACTCTTTTTATCCCTTTCTCTCTTCTTATTCTCACTCACTTTTTTTAGATTTCTCGTGCTGCTTTGAATGCTTTCTCTAATTTTTGTTAAACATTTCATTTATTTAATTATTCTGATCTTCCAATTTCTTTATTTATTTGTTTTATACTTTTTTGTACGTTTTTTCTATATTCTCCATATCCTTTTTTAAATCTTCCTTTGTTGTCATTTTCTTCTCCATATTATTCATATTTGTTTGCATGTTTTTTAAATCTTCCTTTATATTTATTTGCATGTTATTCAATTTTCAAATAATTGTTCTTATGAACTTAGTCTACTTATAGCCTGATCTTGTTTTCCTGTAAACGTTCTATCCTCTTCTCCTAACTCTTGTTCTACATTCATTTTTTATTTTTTCTAGCAATTCTTCTTGTAAACATTTTAATTAGGTTCGCTAATTTATATGTATTTATATACAATTTTACCCGGCGTTGCTGGCTCCAAATTTATGTAATGTATTAATTCGCTCAACGTAAATTAAACTTTTATTTTTAATAGACTTTATCTTTTTATTTTTAAAAAATTACAAATTACATTAATGACTTTTAATATTTTTTTTATTTATCTGACAATCTAACGTTTTTATAGTTACTCCCAATAAATTATGCAGTCAATAACTTTTCCAAATTTATATCATTACAATATTATTAGCAAAATTGCTGAAACCCAAACAGTCTATTTTCTTCCAAAACGTCCACAATGAGATACAATTTAGAGATTACAACATTACAAAGGGGTTTGATAAAGCTACTTGTAGATGACCTGGGAGGAGGCTCTTAGACTTAGATGCCGAGTTCCTTACTTTTGTTATATCTTAAGCAATGATTGCGTCTATACTATCGGCGACGTCTTTAAAGTTAGCAGACCACTTAAATCAGATCAACAATTTTGGAGATTACAAATTAACTGTTCATTAACTGCTAATTAAGCACATCAATTACAATTTAATTGTTAGAGTTTAATTAAAATGCCTAATTTGATTTATGTTCACTATCACAAAAGAACTCAAAAAAAATTTATTTTCAAAGAACTTATTAATCTGCTTTGGCAGACTAGAAAAAAGTATGGGCAAATTAAAAATCAAAATCAGAATCTAGAATATGTTTAGATTGAAGTGCTATTTAAGTACTTCCTATTTACTATCTCGATGCACTCACAAATTTTTAAATTTTAATGTTGGTGTTCTCAGATATCGAGCCTTTAATGAAGGAAGTGCGGTAGTAAAAGCCTACTAACTAACAAAGGACACTAAAATCCATGTTAGGTATTCTTGTCTAAGTAAACTAACACAGGCTCTAAATTTTAAATTTTTAAAACTCAATGATCTCTGCTACCTCTGGCAACCAAATTAAAAAAAACTTTGGCATATTAAAATCATAATTTAGGATAAAATCTAGAAATCATTAATCATTTTTACATTTTGTAAATAATTATTAATCTGTTACTTGAAGACCAAACATTTACAAAAAAACTATGGCAAATTAAATTAGAATCTAAGATGTGTTTAGATTTAGGAATTATTTAAGTGCTTTCTATTCACTAACTTAAAAAGCAGTAAAAATTTTCTAAATTTTTTAAGAAATTCATTGATCTGCTATCCTTTGGCAACCAAAATGTTAAATAAACTCAAATTAAAAATCAAAAATTTAGGATATGTTTAAAATTAAGTAAACTTAAGTAGGCACAAGCTATTTGCATTGCACTGCACGGACGGATCTCTAAAAATAAAAATAGAGCATATTATTTGCAACGGACAATAATTTCCATTAACGAAATTCAAAAATGTTATACAGAAAAACCTCTAAATAGCAGTCACTAAAATTTGCTGCAAACGGAAAAATGACCGGTATATCGACGGTGGCCGTTATTGAGAAAGAAAAAAATTATTTCTAGCGTTGTTTAATAAAATCTTTAAAGTATGAAACATAGTACAGTTTTAAAAGGAATGGAACACTCTTTAACTGCTGCGTCTATTTAACAAACAAAAACACCAAAACTGCACCAAAAACTTACTCGGACACGTGTTTCAATAGCTAAGCTATTATCATCAGCGATACCGATACTAAAAATAAAAACAATAGGAAGCTTATATATACTATCAGCGTGTCACGCATCATTAAACTTAATTGATTCTTAGATAAGCTTCATTAAATAATTCCAAAAAGAAATCCTAATAGACCGTTATCATCATAATTCATAAGCAAATTTCTGTTTTTATAAATTTCTAAACTTTCACAAGAATCAAGTTCGTTTTTTATTATCTACCCTCTTAATTAATTCAATGTCGCCCACTCTATGGCCATTTTCAAGCATATTCATGGCAACACTGGACCTATCTGTGCGATGAATTTAACATGAGCTAAGTGCTCTTTAAAACGAGTTTTAATAGGTCTCTTGGTTTGCCCTATATATACTTAGTTACAGTCTTTACAATTAATTTTATATATTCCCGATTTATCACACACTTTCTATTGGGTCTTTCGGAAAATAAAAGTGTTCCAATTCTTTGATCAAGATGGCTTCCAGGTCTACAATACGGAACAGGTTCTTCAAGATTAAAAGTAAGGTTTGTGACATTGAATTTCTAATCTATTTGATATCTTGCCGCAAACAGGTGTTTTTTCAAATTTATGAAAGTTTATGCAAATTTTAATTCATACTTATGTAAAAAGGCGCTTGAATTTGCTAAGCGTAAATGGTTAAATTTGGAAATTAAATGTCATTATGGTAAAATAGGTAAATTAAGTTAGAAGCATATAAGTTACATTTATAACTGACATTAGGATTAAATGATGACGAGTATGTTGAATGGATTAAGTTTTTGCACCATATTAATGAAATTATTCAACCCAAATTTTGGCAAAAAAAGATGACCCAGACAAAAGTTTACAGAATGGTATCAAAAGAAAAAGAAGTGCCTGACTTGATCCCCAAAAATCTAACATAGTGGTAAACAAATCCTCGGAGATTTTTAACAATGACGAATTAACTTTGTTGAATAAAGGCTTGAAATATAACCTCAAATTTAACAAAGCACCAATAGATCAGATTATTGTAGGAATTGAAAGTTCGATCAAACTTTTAGATGATAACTCTAAAAAATTCATTAGGAATGCCTGTAAAATTCAAATTTCAGATAATATTCAGCAGTTACCAAAATTTAAATTTAACGCGAGAGAAATAAACATTGTTAAAAATCTTAAAGAGAAAAATTGTTGTTATCTCAAAGCAGATAAAGGCAATAAAGTAGTTATTTTGGACAAAGAGGATTATTTTGAGTCAGTTCAGGTGATGCTTAATGAAGGCCCCTATTCATTAATATCTAAAAATCCTCTTCCCAAAATGATTGCTGATACCCGTAGAGTCTTATTAGAATGTGAAAATATTATACCAAAACAACTTAGGTTTAGACTAACGGTATCTAACCCGGTTCTTCCTAGAATGTATTGTTTACCTAAGATACATAAACCCGGAAAAGCAATGCGTCCCATTGTTTCAGGTATTAATGCTCCTACTTATCTGATATCTAAATGGTTGTCAAATAAATTCAACAGTTTTGAATATCAACAATCAAATTTCAGTGTTCAAAATTCATACGATTTTATTGAAAAAATTAAAAACATTGAGCTGACTGAGAACGAAGTTTTAGTTTCATTCGATGTCTGTTCATTGTTTCCAAGCGTTCCGATAGATATCACTTTAGATTATTTGAAAGATATGTTACACCAAAACCATTTAGACAATTCAGAAGTAGATAATTTTATTAAATTAGCAAGATTATGTATGAGTCAAACCTACTTTCAAATTAACAATAATATTTATCAACAAAATCATGGTACAACAATGGGTAACAGCTTATCTCCGTTTATGGCTAACCTGTTCATGGGTAAATTTGAAACTGATTTAAAAAATAATTTAGAATACTTTCCTAGAATTTGGTGTAGATATGTAGATGATGTTTTTGCAGTCATCGACACTAAAGTTTACAGCCCTCAGCAATTTGTAGAAATTTTAAATTCAAAATTTGAGACGATCAAGTTTACCTATGAAACAGAAACAAACCTTAAGTTACCTTTCTTAGACACTTTAGTGACAAGAAATGGCAACAAACTAGATATAGATATTTATCGTAAAGACACTAACACTATGAGGTTTATAACAAATGATTCCAACCATAGTATGCAACATAAACTTGCATCTTTCAACTTTTTGATTCACAGATTATTACATTTCCCATTGTCAAAACAAAACTTTGATAAAGAACTGCGAAATATTAAGCAGATTGCATCATACAATGGTTTTCAAGAATCAATTGTCACAAACATAATTAGAAAACATAAACATAAGTTAAACATTAGAAACATTACAACGTTAGGAACTAGTAATAGCAAAATAGATAAGAAATATGTCAAATTACCAAATTATCCCACATACACAAAAGGTCTTCAAAAAATATTTTCAAAATTTGATTATAAAACAGTAACCTCTAGTAGTAACAACTTGCAAAATCTTTTAGGCAATCCGAAAGACCCAATAGAAATGTGTGATAAATCGGGAATATATAAAATTAATTGTAAAGACTGTAACCAAGTATATATAGGGCAAACCAAGAGACCTATTAAAACTCGTTTTAAAGAGCACGTAGCTCATGTCAAATATCATCGCACAGATAGGTCCAGTGTTGCCATGCATATGCTTGAAAATGGCCATAGAGTAGGCGACATTGAATTAATTAAGAGGGTAGATAATAAAAACGAACTTGATTCTTGTGAAAGTTTAGAAATTTTAAAAACAGAAATTTGCTTATGAATTATGATGATAACGGTCCATTAGGATTTTTGGAATTATTTAAGCTTATCTAAGAATCAATTAAGTTTAATGATGCGTGCCACGCAGATAGTATATATAAGCTTCCTATTGTTTTTAATTTTTGTATCGTTATCGCTGATGATGACAGCGTAGCTATTAAAACACAGCTAAGGAAGTGAGTAAATCAAAGGTCATATTTATTTCAACAAGGTTTTCAATAGAATCAGTATAAATACAACATTTTAATTACAAATGATTCTTAAAGAAGATGTTCAACATGTCCTCCTTCCATTTGTATACACATTTTGCATCTCCGTAAAAGTGTCCCTGATTTGTACAAACAGTCTCGCAAACATGTTCAATTCGTTCTCGCAACTCATCTAAATTATTCACAGGACTAACTAATGTCTTTAAATACCCCCAAATGAAATAGTTGAGCGGAGTGTGGTCGGGAGATCTAGGTAGCCATGCAATTGGACCTCCTTGCCCTATCCACGTGCCATTGTAATTTGCGTTTTCGTTTAGGTAATTTTTGACCAAGACTGCATAATGCGTAGGAGCTCCATCGTGCATCAACCACATATTAATTCTGTGGTTGAGAGGTACATTTTCTAACAGCAATGGCAAGGTATTTTGCAAACAGTCAAGATACAATTGACTTGATAAAAGGTTAGGCAGGAAACAAGGTCCTATCAGGTGGTCTCCCCATACACCAAGCCAAACGTTGATTGAAAATCGATGTTGATGATTTGATTCAACAATGGCGTGCGGGTTTTTGTCGGCCCAAACATAGCCATTATGGAAATTAAAACTTTCTCGTGAAACCAGCTTCGTCAGTAAATAAAATTTTTGTAACAAAATTTGGGTTTTCCGCAATTTTTTTCAGCATTCTTCGACAACATATCAGTCGTGCGGCATAATCAGGCACAGTAGGAGCCTGTACCGTTTGAATATGGTATGGGTGCAATTGCTGCTCCCGTAACATTCTCCAAATTAGAAAGAATTAATATTTCTTTCAGTAGAGAGTCTTTAGTACTAGTACCGGCATTTTCTTCAATTTTTCTTAAAATGTTAAGTTCTGCCTTGGGAGTAGAAACTGATCTAAGCCGACCACCATCACCGTTTTTTGATTTAAACGATCCAACTTTGAATAAACGTTAATGTAAATTTGTATTAAGTATGGGAATGGTTCGGGACAAAGGACAAATGCCTCATAAGCATTTCCATCAGCCATACCATACATGAAATGCATGTCTGCTATTTTTGCTTTGGTATATTCCGGCATATTTGAAAATTTCAACAATGAGCAACAGCAACAACGACTTCAATAGCAACAATAACACTAACAATGACAGCCACACACTAATTACAACAAATGCGGCAACTAGACTGACAGAAACGAACAAATTTTGTTTTGTTATTTCCATAGCTGACGTGATAAATACGAAGAATCACTTCAACTGGGATTAGTAATTTTAATTTCAAAAACGGTTGATTTTGGACTTTTTGTTTGTACTGATGAGATCTACAAGTGGGTCAAATATGGAACGTATTTTTAAACATCCTGTATATCTGCATTACAAAATAACTATAAATGTGATGATGCAATATTAAATAATTAGACGATATAATAATAGAAGAGTTATACATATTAAATACATAATACATACATTTACATAATATGTACCACCTATTTTTAAATTGCTCGTTATACCTATTACAATAATCAATTACAGTAAAACCTCTAAATAGCGGACACTAAAATTTGCGGCAAAACTGATCGGTATATGGAGCTGGTTGTTATTTGGAGGAAAATAAATTTATTTCTATGCGTCGTTAATTAAAATCTTTTAAGTATGGAACATAATACGGTTTACTATAGGGTACTATATATCTGCATTAAAAATAACTATAAATGTGCTGATGTGATATTAAATAATAGACTATATAATAATAGAAGAGTTATACATATTGAATACATAATACATACATTTACATAACATTTACCTATTTTCTAATTGCTCGTTATACCTATTACAATAATTAATTACATACATATACATACCATTAAATTACATTTTGTGAAATATTTTTGTATTGAAGTTTGTTTTACATTTTTAAGTTTAGTTTGTAAAACAGAAGATTCACATTTTGATAAAATTTGTAGTACTTCTACCGCTCTTATTATTAGAAAATAGCAAACTTTGCACATCTCTTAGTTTTTCACACACTTCACCCATATCTTTAATGTTTGACGTAAAAACTTCGGATTCTTCTGCATTAATTTCATTGTTCCAATCAAAGCCTTCATTATAGTCTAATTCACTGATTATATCTTGAATACTTAAATTGGGGCTTTCGGTCAAAATATCACAATCAATTGATGCATAATTTTCCAGACTTACACGTTGATTACTTTCTATTAATACAGGAAAAAACTGAGCTAGTGGAATTTTGTCTTCTTCATCGAAATCTTTTTGCAGGACCTTTTCCGAGAATCCTGATTTCACAAAACATTTAGCAATTGTAAAAGGCAAAACGGTTATCTAAGTTACTAATATCCAAACTAAAGCGCTGGTTAAATTGATACTTTTTCCATCTTCAAATGGACGTTTGGTATTTGTGAATGTTAGCAGTCTTTTGATTAAAAACCTTCCTGTAGGCCATCTTAAAGTTTTGGATAATTCCTAGATCCAGTGGCTGGCAATGGGATGTGGTGTTTGGGGGTAGACAAACAATGTTCACATTTTTAAAAGTCACTTTGGGTTGAGACGTGGCATTATTCAGAAATAATAAGACTTTTCTATTTTTTTTTTATTTTTTCATCAAATATTTTTAGCCAGGAAGTCATAATCTCTACCGTCATCCAAGCTTTTTTATTAGATATTCATTCTAAGGGCAATTTGTTGATATGAGAGCCTTTAAAGCATCTTAAGTGTTTACTTTTTCCAATGATTAACGAATTTTCCTTATTACCTTCCATATTTGTACAAAATAAAATTGTCAATCTTTGTTTGCAGCTTTTACCACTACATTTATCGTTTTTTAAAGAGAACGTTTTGTTTGGCATTGCAAGTTAAAAAAATCCGGTCTCGTCAGCATTGTACTTATTTTTAGGTGAATATTACTGACAGCTTTGCTTTCCAAGCTTCAACAGTGTCCTGATTAATATCAGCTGACTCCCCGCAAATTGTTTTAAAGGTTATGTTATGTCTTTGACAAAATTTTTCAAGCCACCTATTTGAATCTTTAAAATTTGTCATTTATAAATTTTCCACAATTTCCATGCTTTCATTTATTAAAGGTCCAGATATAGGGATATTTTTATTCCTAGCTTTACAAAACCAATTGTAAACTACTCGGTCAATTTCTAAACCTTTAGTTCTAGAAAATTTTATTTTTTGCTCTGTATTGGAACCTTCTTCAAATAGCTTTTTTAAATCACATTTGTTTTTTAAATTAACTTGTGTTCTTCCAACACTAAATTTTTCAGCCAACTTTATAGCACTAGTATTAAACTTTTACTTTCCACATTGTAATTTTTCTGTACGTTTATATGTAGCCAGCACTGTTGAACATACTAACTCAAACTATGTACGCAAAATACGATTTTTGGGGCGAGCTTAATGAAATGAGTCTTTTAATTGCACTTTCTCTGTAATGACAAACAAATTCTTTAAATCCGTTCTTAAATAGCGGTAATTACTTAAGCCTCACACAATGAAACAATTATATATTATGCACAACCTGAAAGCTAAGCTGTTGTCTACTAATGACCTTACTTAAGAATGGCCGGAAATGGGAGGTAAAATTACATGTATTTTTCCAAGAAAGTTTACAAATAAGTGGCCGTGGCCGTTATAAAGAGGTGGTCGCTATTAGGAGAGTCATTAATATGAATATTTCCGTATAATTGGTTTTTGACTTGGAAAACTTCGCCGGTTTTAGAGGTGGCCGCTTTTAAGTAGTGGCCGAAAATAGAGGTTTTACTGTATAATGTTTTAAATTCTTGTTTAAAGATTAAGTTTTGTATTTTTATGTAATAAAATAAACTTTTTATATAAATTAGTACACTTGTCTACGCCTACTAAATTCACCTGTAAATTAAGTTTTAGAAGTTTTGACTACTTTGCAATTTCAATTCACCTATTTTCTATATCAGATTTTCAATTAAGTGTTCTTTTTATTTACAAGGTAAAATTTTTTACTTACTTTATTCTAAAAAATTATAGTGATTATGTATATTATTCTGTACTCATTTCATTCACTATTAAAATTATCTGTAAAATCTTGATTTACAAATTGGTCATTAAATTTGACTTTAGAGGATTTGAGTTTTGAAAATTTCGTAATTTATAGCAAATCAAAAATCTGTTATGCAACTAATCGGTTTTTGGTGCCAGGAATCGGTTACGTCCACGGGTACTACCAAGAAAACGGCTGGGCTAAAAATTGATTTGGATTAATTATCTTTGAAATCATAGTCATTATTAAAATAATTTCGATATTTAAGGATCTTGTTTTTTTAGCTTCACAGGGTTGGTGTTTTCTTTTCTGGTTCAAATAAATGCTGCCGTTAAGCTTACATTCAGGTGATCTCTGTGTTGATCTTATTAATGCTTGAAGGGGTGTTAGTTGTTTTTTATGATCACAATATTACATTATTAGAAAATTAATAGAAAAACAAAAATGGGTAATCGGTACAAAGTTAAACAGAGGCCAAACAGAGAAAATTAAACTCTAAAGATGTAACATCACATAACTATATTCAATATCTTTTAATGAATGTGCAGATGTGTTATCATGAACCCTTAAAACTATAACAAAATATTTCAAACATAACAAAACTTAAGGGAAACATAAACATGAGTACGTATTACTACCTCACCTACGTAAATGTAAACAGAAACACGTAGATTTGATAAAACTAATAATCCTTGGTATTTTCATCAAAAATATTCGTATTGTTCAACACACAAACAATAAATTATTCTTTCTTCTTTATTATATTTTTGATCGGTTTATGAAATATATAATAATCACCAAAATGAATGGGATATTCAATACAATCCAATTAATTTTTAACTTCAGCATTGTTGGTTCTGAAAGTTAGTATTTAGTAAACGTTAAATTATTTTTAGCGATGAAGTACTACTCAATCTAATGTTTAGTAATCAAAATTATAGTTTCTCTGTGTCCATATTTTACTAACAATTCTTGAAAATTTTTGCAAATGAGTTATCTTTGGTTTTATGAATCCATTCAGTATTACGCACGTTAACTTATTAAACCTTTTAGATAATGTTTTAATTTAAAATTAATAACCAGTTTCAAAGAAATAGAAAATGTAATCAAAAAATCCAACATGGAATTTATTCTGAAACTTAGTTACATGTAACTTAATTTAATCTTATAATGTTTTTAAAGTTTCAAAGAAATTGAAACTTAAAAGTTTCTTTATTTTGTTTAAACTTAATAAAACCTTACTAGTATTCTTATTCTAATTTGTTTACAATTTACGTAACGAAACCAAGGTCTCCAAATATTCAAAAAATTGTTTATTACAACCTTGATAAATATAAAAAATATGTTTCCACTTGAATAATAACTACAAGGAAACCGGATGCTATTACTGTCTGTTTCCTAGGAACAACAATTTTTCAGCATTTATCAAAGTTCGATTGTTATTCGGATAGAAAATTATTGCAAATTATAGAAAAAATACAGAGCAAAAACAATTTATTTAAAGGTGCAATTAACAAAAGATCAATTAGAAAAGTTAAATGAAGATCCAGACGTGTTAGCTTCTATAACTGATGAAGATGTATTTCCACTACGCATGCTGTTAATAATTTGATTATGATTTCTTCGTCAATATTCAAGTAGGGTTTTATTGAGTTAGCATTGTTGTGACCCGTAATTTTTATAAGCTCTTGCTCTTGTACACCACTTTTGGCCAATCGATTAACGGCGGTCGATCTATTAGAGTGATTAGTATTTTTTTCCGTGATATTCAAGCCAATCGCTTCGGCAGACGATTTTGTCCAATTTTGAATCGTATTTCTTCCTATGGGCATATTATCATACCAGTGATCATTTTCGGATTTCCAGTGACGATTTGTTCTTAGGAATAATCTGTTGATTTTAATATTTGGGCCCCTTTTGACATCAATTTTTAAATAATCTGACAGGACAAACGTTGCTGTCGTTGTTTTCTATTAAAAATTTGCTTTCAGTACACATTCTTGAACCACCTTGGCAAGTCTTGCTGAATACAGGGTTATATTCAACTCGATTTGTTAGAGAACCATCGTTGTTTATTTCGATACAAAAAAAGTCAGTCCAGCAAGCAGCAGTTTCCCCACCCCGCCAAGCTAATTCTACCGCGGCTATGTGATAGAATTTCCGTTGCAGCCCTTCAGGGATATTTTCATTCCATAAATTTATCATTTTCGTTATTTCTACGGAACTTAATGCTGTCGAACTTTGTTTCCTTTTACAGGGATCTGATTGCAGTTTTCGTCGTATTGAATCGCGGGCAGCTCGCGCTTGTTGAAATACAACACTTTTGAATGGGTCAATAATAACTTTCATTTCTTTATAATATTTTTCTTGTAACAGCTTACTTGTTAGGTTCCACATGGTTTTGACCGTAGTTTCTTTAAACTCTGTACCATCTTTTCTTCTCATGTTCACAGCCCAATCCTTTAAAATCAACGCCAATTCTTCCGCCGTTCGATTTCCATCTAATTGATACTTTCTATCATTGCAAAGTCCATAAATGCTTTCCATACAAATTTTTGCTGTAAACGGTATTTTTGGTATGCTTGATTCTATAATTTCATTAATATTCTCGTCCGTATTAGAACCAAATCGTGACATTTTGAAATATAAATATTTGAAACGTCAAAATCGAAATAAATTAATATGTATCCATGGAAATGTGAGTGAAAACAGCCCATGGGATCTGTTTTCAGTGTAATGTTATCCTGATTGGTTGTCTTTAATCAGATGACTTCAAATTAATTGATTTCATTGGATTTCTACTGGAGCAAAAAAATTTCTATTTAAGTTTAGTTTTAAAAGTAAAATGTATGTATTAAACTAAAAAAAATTACTACTCAGATGTACGCTGTGTCCAAAATAAAAATGAACAGCATGGGGATCTTGAAAATGGTAGTAAAAGATACAAGGTTGCTCAAATTGCAAAAAGTTTAGAGTAAATTTACGTGGCGTTTGAAAAAGTTTAATAATATTTTTCGTTTTGGAGATTTTACAAAAAATCAATTTTTGAGATTCTTATGTTTCGTACTTTTTGCGCTTATTGTTAATATATTAAAAATTTAAAATATGTTTGATTTCATTGACACTTTTAGAGCTTTAGAAAATGGTGCTTTCAAATTTTTAATGCAACATTTCATCTTAGAGAAACCATCAACAACTTTATTTTTTTATATGGCCGCATACAAAAAAACACCTTGTATTTGGTAGTGTTACTTATTAACAAATTCAACAATGTATCACACATAATTGTTTAAAACCTAATTTTGTAGGAAATAGTTTAAATTGCCCAACTTTTCTGCAATTTGAGCGACCTTGTATCTTTTATAGTTGTCAAGATCCCTATGCTGTTTATTCTTATCATGGACACAATGTATACTTGTATACTAGTAGACAAATTTTCTACAAAATAGTGGAAAACTTGTAGAGTTTTTGTCTTTGATAGTTTTGTAGTAACGTGAAAAATAAAACACTTTACGTTGAACACTAAATGAGCAGATATGTTGTATCTACACGGTGTAGTTTTTTTTAATTCACAGTCAGAAAGGTGTTTAGACAGATGAGAAATTAACTGCTGATGTTGATGCAAAGTTATGTTCTATTTAAATTAATGTTTTATTTTCGATACTATAAATTATGTAAAAACTTTATTTTTGAAATTAGTATACATGGTGTTAACACTAAGTTGTAATACCCGATATAAATAGCAGCTAGGAATCATTGAAACAAATGACAAATGAAAAGTTAAATTTTTTGCTATTTGTCAGGTTATTTTGACATTTGTTTTGGAAGCGGTAACCATGGTCACACTCGTTTAAAATTTAAATTCGAAATAAGTGTTTTTTTTTCAAGGTTAGAAAAAAATATTATATGTTAGGTACACGTAACGAAACATATAAAGCTGTCCTTATTGTTGTTGAACATGAGCTTTCAATGAGAACATACCATAGGTCTCCATCTATTTGCAAAACAAAAACTGTAAAGTGTAAAGACGAGTTTTTATCACTTCCTGTATGGCGATCTTAAACGAGCGTGTGAGTTCGTACTTAGAAATTAGTAGATATTTTTTTCTTAAACGCCACTTTAACCTTTAAAGTGATTCGTCAAAGTAGTTAAAGTTACTTTGATAACAATACATATAAGAATTGATAAGATTTCGTCTAGAAATACTAAAATGTCTTGCGACATAAAGTACTCCACAATTAAGGATATAATCACCTTATGGCAAACTACTTAAGCAAAGATAAGATACGTGTACAAGTAGTAGCACAATAATGCGTACCTTTGAGTTGTTCGACATCAATAGTTCCAAGTTTATAGCCAACGCAGGATACTTAGTTCTTTTCCTTTGGGTAATCGGACAAACACGCTAAAATTGAAAATACTTGTAGAAAATGTTCACTTTTTACTTTAAATTTTACAAAAATTTAAAAAAAAAATTTTTTTATTTAACGTTGGGGTCGGGGAAAAAAAAAATTAAAAGCTACAAAAAGGGGTAAAACAAGATGACTCAACGTCGTTGACCTTTTGTAGGTAGCGATCCAATTTAAAAGATTTAAACATGCAAAAACACCTCTCCGTAAATGATGATAAAACGGCGGTTGCCCAAATACTTACACTAAACTAAACTATCCATACATCGGTTTTACAAATTACAGAACCGCGTGCACATTAAGTGTCGGGGTATTAACCATCTAATTAAAACATTAACGATCTAAAAGTACATCAAAAAAAAATAATGAAAGTGAGAAGCAAACAAAAACAAAAAACAAAAAAAAAAAAGTCACAAACCCCTAAATTAAATATAAAAAAGAAAAAAATGTAAACATTTGCAATTCGATTTCAGATTACAATCATGTACGCAATAAATTTAAACAGGACCGGAGTGAGCACTAACACATAGACTCAGAGAAATTTTACAACTAGAAAAGTAAATTCTAATAAGCGTAAATTTTATTGTAATAATGTTATTAGACGCTACATTTTCCCAAACCAATTGATTAGAAAAATTAGTTTTCTAGAGTCAGATGTGTATGAAATTTTCAGAATATTAGTTGCAGCAAAAGATAAAAAAAAATAAACACGATAAGCGTAATGCCTCTTCGAATACAAAAAGACACCCGTCGGGATTGTGTCGATGCGAGTGGTGGTTATTTTAATAATCAAAATTAATCTCATTGTTGTTGTTTTATTGTTTGTTTCTTGTTTTTATTTTTTAGTTTTATTGTTTAATGATAACACGTTGAATAAAAACTTTTTTGGGTAGATAAAAAAAAATGTTACAGAGCTATGTGGTAGAAAAAAATTTAAAAATTATATATCAGTTATTAGCACCGTTAATTTAACTTATTTTAAGAAATAACTTAATTTATAATTATTTACATGACTAGTACGGAAAATGAATGATATCGTGCGAGGAACCACAGATAGACACTTTTCGTCCGAGTCGTATACACTATTTTTTCCCACGACCATAACTTTAATAAAACAAAAGACTTAATTTAGAGTAAACATTACAATATTGATTATATTAATTGTTATAGTATATTGCTTAGCGACCAAGTTATATCGTGTCATTCTATAACAAACTAGTGTTTTATACAAAATATTGTAACAGGTGAACGATAACCTTTAAGGTGGCTGATATCGTCAACTTTCTTCATTACTAGATTGTACAATAACTTTCGTATATGGTCGTGGGAAAATATAATTACTTTTAAACTTCTTGTTGAAATAATAAAAGTAAAATAAGTACAGTATTATTTAAAACTAACTCTATATACTAGACTTGCGTTAGAGACAGAAAAAATATTTTTTTTGACTTAATAATAAGTCTATAACGACACCAATATTAGTATCGTTATAAAATCACTGAAAGTCTATAATGATATTGTTCCGTACTTCAATGATTTGAATGATTAATTCAAATTTAATGGAAAAATTACTAAATGTCAAAGTTTAAACATGGAGTTATCTTTTTTAATTTTTTTAGATTTAAAATGCAAAGTCAGAAAAATTGTGTATTACACACGTTACATAAGAGGCTATTAATGCACTCGTCAAATTAGAGTGTAGTAATAGCCTTTCTTATGTAACTCGTATAATAATATACTATATTATGTTTACAAAATGATTTAGATATGGGAATCAAACATTCTAAATTAAAAATTAGAGCAAATTTACACGACAAGAAATTAAAAGTTCCTGCCTCAGCTAGATATGACGTAAAACCAGATTTCGTCAAAAAAGTGTATACATTATTCGAATAGAAAATAGTAATGAATAATTGCAAAAATACAATATCAAAATTAAAATATTTCAATTTTGAGTTCCCCATTGTAATAATATTGTTGAGTGATACGTTGCCTATCAAGTAACTATAGGATTAAATAATTAAAACGCTGAGGTTAAATATTCTTCTACACTTGTACTGTTACAGTACTGGTTAAAAAACTAGTGTACTCACCTGTGCTAAGGTGTGATATGGAAATTAGTTCTAGATTTCATCGTTCTTGCTTTATAACATTTTTTGCAATTTAAAAACCATTTTATTTTAATTATTATTATTGTTTAATGTTTAATTATTATGACACAGACTAAACATATTTTCGTTTAATAATTGTTGATGAATTCTATGTATCTCAGAATAGGAGGTAGCTACGATAAATATAGTTTTATTATTTATTTTAATTATTAACGATTAGTCTGAAAAAGTTCCCACCAATTGATTAAGGAAATTAAATAGCTCATTATTCAATAAAAAAGCTGCTATACTAGGAACACCGTAGATCTTATCAACAAGTAAAAAATAGGAAGAAATCATTCTACTAATTGAATATATATTTAATTCACTCACTCACTTTATTCCCCGCGTACTTTCCTTTGCAAGTATTTTCCTCTCGAAACACTTTCCACCCCGCGTACTTTCGTCCCCACGTACTTTACTCCCGGCGTACTTTCCTCTCCGCATACTTTTCTCCTTGCGTACTTTCCACCCCGCTTACTTTCCTCCTCGCGTACTTTTTCCAAGGGTACTTTCCTCCCCGAAATACTTTTCTCATGGGTACTTTCTTCCCCGCATACTTTCCTTCCAGCGTACTTTGCTCCCCGCGTACTTTCCTCACTAAAACACTTTCCTTCCCGCTACTCTCTTCCTCGCTCATAATAAAAAATAACAAAAAAGTACATGATTAAAACAAATTTACGTAAAAAAAAGTTTTTGAAATTGTTAATGTGAAGGTAATATTTAAAAAAAAAAGAAATTGTAATAAATGTAACCTACGAACTAAAACCGTTTCCCCCCGATCACATGATAACATCTTAAATTAATTAAAACACGGTTACGTCGAAAAAAAAGTTTTTGAAATTATTATTATGAGAGAGTTTTTTAAAGAAAGAAATTGTAATAACTGTAACCTACCAACTAACACCGTTTACCTCCGAAAGTATAGATACCCATTTTATGGTCTATTTTTTAAATTTTTGATTTCTAATTTGTATTTGATTTTACCGTTTGTTTTTAGGTATTTTTGCACAACATCTAACTTCCACATTTGGTGATAACACAAGAGATCAGAAATTTGGTAAGAACTATCTCTTAATAAAATTTACATAATATTAAGTACGTGTTTAGGATACATTAATATAAAGTAGGATGTAGGTAATGTTAATTATTTAACTTCATAACAAAATAACAAAAATAGTTTTTTTCCGAATTAACTTATTCTACAGCCGTCGCAAATTCACCTGCTTTTTATGATTTATATGTTTCGTTAGTGCATAAGAACAAGTCGCTAAGTGCAATGGAAAAATTTCATTACTTAAATAAATTCCCTTTTAGAGACGGCTTTGACAATACAGCCTTTCCCTATCGTTGCAAATTCATAAAATCGTGCATGGGAGGCGTTACGTATGAAAGCGATCGACATTTAACATCTCTACCAAAAATCACTACTTCGAATTGTTTTTTTAAATTCAAATAAAAATTCAACGCATTAAATGAAAAATAAAAATTGACTGATTTACTATTTTAATGTCCGGTTACATAAATCGTAATTAGTCGTTAAATTTTTTTTTAACTAATCAGTGAATACATACTTCTAAATTTTAACCAATCCGAACGACAGTAACAACAAACTTAACTAGCCTTTGTCCAACCGGGCGTTATTAAATTAAATCTTCCCCCAAAGTCATCAGATTCTGGTATAGGCATCAAATTTAAGGCAAAAGTAGCTAGCTGGACTGATTTATTAAACAATCTTTGAAAATAATTTTCGATTCCTAAAGCAGTCGACGTCTATAAAGTCGACAAAATTGTACGTGAGAACTATTAATAGATAAGGTAGCTCAACCCTTTAAAAACTGTATTAATACTTTTTTCCGATGATGGTGTTATGGTTTTAAAGATTCTTCACTACAAAAGCAATATGCCAAAAATTAAACAATTTTCCTTAATCGTTTCTCAAGTAAGCATCGTTGCTTTATTTTCCAGAAAAATATTATGTGGAAATTTACTTTCTTCCTATTTACTATAATTTTAGAGCAACAGCTATTATTTTTTTTACTTATGTAATGACAAAAAAACTCTTTAACAATCTCTTGTAAATTTTAGTAAAACAGAGTCAAGCCTTTATGACAATATAGGTGTTACATGATTAATACGAAGATGACAGCTGCTCAAAATTATTCAAAACACTCAATATTGATATCTCCATTTTTAACAATACACAAAAAGTACAGAATCGACTAATAATTAAATATCTGAAAGAAAGTTTAAAAAGAAGTTAGCTATGTGGTCTGACTTTAAAAAACAATCAGCTTAAACAAAGATACATGAATAATCGTCTTTCAAACGTGCTAATATTTCAAATATGTCGGTGAAAATTATTTGTCAGGGTCTATCAATACCGAGTGTTTCAACATTAACCATGCACTGGTACTCGATTCTGTTGGAAACACAAATATGAATCTTCTTTAATTACCGTACCACAACCATTTTCTTTTGAGCTAATAATTAACGTTCGGTTATTCTAATATAAGTCTAGATAACAGATGTAGGTTCGTATTCTGGATAGCGTTGACGGTCAGCCTTTCCAGTTATCAAACCATTACTTAAATCGCGATAATCAAAAGCAACATGTTTCTACCAATTTTTGTTTTCAGTTTTTTAAACCGGATAATGTTTTATTAATTTTTGCTTGTTTTATTACTACTTAAAGAATTGATACCCTGATATTAGTGAACTGCATAGATTCCAAGCAGATGTGCCTCTGCTTCTCTTTGAGCCATAAAACGGTCAAACATTCTTTCTCGACGGTATAAAATTTACGTTTATTGCGAATATTGTAACAGGTTCTGTTTCCTCTTGTTTGACAACTTGAGTTAAGACGGTTTGAAGAGTAAATGGTGAGTCAAAATTAGGACACGAAAAAATTGAAGCTATAGTCAGATATTTCTTGTTTTACTAAAAACTTCCTACATGGTGAATATCAAACATATTTTCAAGATTTCGTCAACAGGTAGTCAAGAGAAGCAATGATAGTTGTGCTCATATATACAAATTTATTAATAGAACATAAAGTATCTGTTCTAGTTACTACTTTTAAAAACACAACTAATTGCACATTAGACCATTTTGCGCCAAAGATCTCACTCTGACTAAACAAAACAGATTACCTTGAACAAATTTTAATTTAATTGAACCTGCAACACCAAACATTTTACTATTTTTTAATTAAATCAAAAGTTACCAAAACAAATTTGTCTGCTTCATAGTTACACAAGTTTTACACAAAATGTCGGTACCATAACGCCAAACCTATAAAACGTTTTTTTGTAACTAAAGTAGTGGTAAAGTAGAGATCTTAACAATAGGCTTGAGTTTTTTAGGTCTACCGACAAACCTTTGCCTTTTACAACATACCTAGATGTCTCAATTTACTCTGTAATAATTTGTCTACACTCAAGAATAAATTCTCAAATTCAAAACATTTTTGAACTTTAATCAATCAACACGTCTAAGTATTTTTAGACTAAGTTGTCGTCTAAATACATGAAGACCTAAGGCTCCAACTCAGGTCCAAGTACTTTATTGATGAAACGGTGCTACGAAGGTAAAGTGTTTGCCAAATCAAAAACTAAACGTTTAAATGTATACAAACCTTGATTAGACACCTTAAGTGTAATATACTGTTTCGAATCTTCACTAAACGGGATTTGCCAATAAGCAGACTTAATATCAAGGACGATTTGTATTTTGCATCGGGCAAATGATGGATTACGTCAGAGGCGTAAGGAAGGGAATATGCCCTAATTGAGTGGGTTCATTTAGTTTGTTTAATTAACATTTACAATTGTATGTTATAAATGTAATAATTTATTGATTTTTTTTAGTAGAAAAATTAAAAAGTTTCAGAAGTATTATGCAATTTTGTATTAAAATGTAAGACGTCCGTCGTAAAAAGATGCTAAAAGGATAAAGTGAGTAGTCTAAAAGTTTCTACGAAAAATTGAGCAAAACACAAACACCAAGAAGTGAGCCTCTATTGAACTAAATACAAATTTAAAGAAAATAAATACAACAAAAAAATCGTACACATTTTTCCGTCGCTTAATGTGTATAACAACTTTAGAGTTTCTAGAAATTTTACTATTTTCTTTGAGATTTTCAAAAAAAGGAACCCTTCTACGGGGGTATAACAAAATTTAAACTTCATAAAATTTTTTGGAGTAGAAATGACCCACTTATAAATCCGCGTAGGCGACTTGTTGAATCTTATTTTTTAAACTGTTGTTTTTATCGTTTGTTGGAATTTTTTCTTTTAAAATAAGTTTTTATTATGAATATTTAAATTGCTGTGAAATTTATTCACACGGAAAAATTGTTTTTTGTTTGGTATTGTACGTGAAAGTTGTCCAATTTCCTTATCTTGCTTAGTTGCAAGTCGTGTCCGGGTCATTGACTTCACATTAAAATAAAATAAACGTTTGCTGTTTTATTGTATTTTCTTAATGTAGTTTGAAATTTCATCATCTAGTAGTTTTACACAAGGGATCATAAGAGTGTCACAATTGCTGTTTTAAGTCAATTGACGATAGGCTCTTGCAGAATTTAGTTACGTGATATGGGTAACAAAAATACATACGTTTTAAGTTTGAAGATAGTTAAGGGTGTTTTTCCCCGTTTCGTAAGTCATTGTTGTCCGTTCTGGCACAACAAATTCTGGTTTATTTCAACAAGCTCGTGTTTACCATCAGTGACCTCTAGGTATTTATGTTTTTGTTTAAGTAACTATGTAATCATAACCTAAATTAAAAATAGTTTTAAATCTCATGTTGTAAAGTATTTTCGTAAATAAAAAAAATTTTAATTCATTAAATTGACATTCTGGGTGTATTTTAAGATAGTAATGCAAAACGCGCAAGGTTAAGATTTTGTAATACACACACCGTTTGGTTTGGATTTGTATAAGAACAGAAAACATTTAATTAGATAAGTTGTTTTGTTAATAAAAATTGCAATTACGCGAAGTCAACAAGAACAAATCCTACTGAACAGGATTTTAGTAAACAAAGACTGAAGCTATTTAAATCATGGTCTTGTATGGCTCCTTCCCGACTTACCACTTCTCAAAAGCAAAACATCTCGCGATCCGCACCGTCCACTGAGCTACTCCCTATTTATGTTACGTTTTTAAATCAAAGTTGTCGTTAACTTCTTTTTACACGTAACATGACGGAAATTATTATTAAGCTTGGGCAATTCACAAATAAAACAAAATAAAAAATTGTTAATTGGCGTTATCAATTATCAATTGGCATTAATTTCTGTAATTAAAAAATTTTACTTAGTTTATATTTTGGTAATCAGTAATAAATAAATTTCACAAATAATTCTTAACGTCGTGAGCGATGGTTTTAAAACGGATTGATCCGTGAGCGTTGACAACAAAAAACTAACTTGCAATTTCAAATTATTTGTTAATTTTTAATTCCATATCCGATCAATCCAAATTGTTAACCACAAAATAACATCAAAGATAATACTATAAACAATTTGAAGCATGAACAAAAAACTTAAGAAAGTAATCTTTGATATTTTTGCAAATAAACATTAACAATGAGACAAACACCTAAACTTCTAAGAATTTATTTTATGTAAACAAAAATTAAAAACAACACCGTCTGCAATTTGCAAATTGAATTTTTAAGATGACCTACTGCTTAAACAAATCGAATACAGATACCTAATCAAATTAATTATGTGCCTAACATAAGACTTACGAAATCGGGAGATCAATTACTCAGCAAACTATTAGTTTACACCAAAATCTTACACGTTGTCATTGTAGACGAATTAGTTTTGAAAAATTTGTAGTTGTTACGGAGCACTTACCCGATAGCTAATGTCAGTGTTTCCGCTGCTGGTATTTCAAATAAATACTAATGGAAAAATAAAAAATAATAATTTACGAAATTCAGCAATCTCGCCGAATGTTTCTTGAAGGGTGGAAAAGAAGGAAGGTTTGAAGGAAAAGGAAGCACTTCAAGAACGCACCCACTAAATATTTAAACTATCAAACTATAATAAAATTAAATAATTTGCGTAATCAGACAAAATATATAATTGGACAAACAACGCGTTTTCTACCAAAAGGAATGCAATATGTATCTGTTACCAAAAATCAAAAATAAAATTATCATTCTTATGAACCTTGAGCGTTGATAAGTTTAAAAACCGAAAAGTAAAATGGTATTCCCTTTGTTCACGAGAAGGTGAATTAATAAATAAAAATAAGCGGGGTGCAACATACCCGCCGACCTGAACAACTAATTAAATTAACTAAAGAAAAGAGAGCAAAACACTACTGTAAAGGTAATGGGCATAAACGCACTACAGGTTTTTTTATAAGTACCCGATTTAGTACGCACGATAGCCACTCTTATAATCCCATCTATACCAAGAATAATCTTTTCAATTATTCCCGTTGGCCACTTAGGAGGAGGCACGTGGTTTTCTTTTATAATGACCAATGTGTTCATCTTTATGGGTGAACTTGGTACGTTCCACTTTGCCTCTGTTGCAACTGAGAAAGGTATCTTTACCAAAATGTTTGAACCATGTGATCTAATAATTTTTTTCGGTCAACCAATTTTAGAGGAGTATCTAATTTAGCCTCTGTAACTCGCACTGCAGGAAGATCGGCCATTTTTGGAAACGTCGATTTTGGATTCATTCTAAAACAATAGTTACATTTTTGCAGACGATAACGAACAGCATTACGACCACCTATAATCCAATATTTCTGTCTCAAAATAGGCAAAGTCAGATGTGGTCCGGTATGCAAATTTTTTCTATGACATTCGTCAATTAACAAATGAGTAAAATGGTCATCGTTAGGTAGCAGAAAAGGATGTTGACGATCAAATTCTAAATTTGAGTTGTCAAGTCGTCCTTCCACTCTAAGAAGACCATCTAATAAAAATGGCGTTAATGAGCGAAACTGGGGGGAACATAATCAATTCTTTTCTAGTAATAATATTTCTGAGTGAAAATAATGTCTTTGCACTACATTAATCAAAAGAAGCTCAGCGATTTCTAGATCCGCGGCTCCTATAAGCCCAAAAGTTCTCCAAATTCTGGCAAATTTTAAGACATAGACTGTGACACGAAGTAGCCTTTTCCAAAATAAACAGCGTAGGATTAGAGAATATAAAGGATGGGCGTCTAATTTGGTGGTTACTAACGAAACGAATTTTTGTTTCGGTAATTGTTCATCGGGCTTTGAAATTGAACGAATTGGCTATTGGGAGGGATTCAATTTCATCTAATTTGGGCCACCTTTCCAATCTTCACATATTAAAAAGATGAGACATTGTCACAACCACTTATGTGATACTATTTTTCTGATGGAACCAATTCGTGTATACGAGCGATTCTATTCCCTACGAGAGTTTGCCATCTATAAGGAGAAGAACCAATCCAACTTAAAGTGACAGTTGAATCTGAAAAAGCAAATAATTCTTCAATTTCTACAAGTGATTCTAAACTTGTCTTTACTAAGTTCGATAACCAGGACAACAGAACAGCAGCACAACGTTCCAACCTGGAAATTGATTGTAATTTTATAGGGGCGACTTTAGTTTTTGCAGTAGCAAACATTACTTCCACATCCCCATCGAAAGACATTGTTCTTATATAAACGACCGCTCCATATGATTACTTACACGCATCACAAAACCCAATCGACATTACCCATGAGTTTTGAAACATACCTAAACGTCTGCTAAAAGAGCTAGCTCATTTTGAATCTTTTGCTATTGATTAAGTATTTCTCTAATCGGTATCTTGTCCCAGTCAAATTTCAGGGACCACAATTTTTTTACCGACAATTTTGTTAACAGGGTAACGGGCGCAAGAAACCCAAGTGAATCAAGTAGTCTAGTTACTGTTGACAAAACATTCCTTTTCGTGCAGTCTCAAAATTCCGCGCGAACACTAAAACCCAACATATCTAAACCAGGATACCACTGCAAGTCAAGCACCTTCAGCATTTCATCCGAATTTAAACTAATAACCTGAGGAGAATGATGTGCTTTCGGAATTAAACAAAGGAGTTCCTCCAAATTTGCTGCCCATTTTGTCAATTGAAATTGACCCGCTGCAAATAAACCAAGCAATTCTCGGTACAAGGATTTTGCTTCTTTTAAACCAGATACGCTCGTTACGAGATCGTCCATGTAAAAGTCACGAGGTATTATTTTCGAAGCCAGTAGAAAATTTTCGGACTCATCGTCGACTAACTGTCTAAGTGTACGTAATGCTAAGAAAGGAGATGACTTTACTCCAAACGTAACAGTATTTAAACAATAAGTAGATAGTGGTTCGTCTTTTGAAAATTTCTCCAATATTTGTTGAAACCTTCGGTGATCTTTTTCTAATCCAATTCTCAAATACATTTGACATCAGACTGTAATTTAGGACCTGTAAACAACAAATCGTTTAAACTAGTTTGTGAAGAGCTTTTGCATGAAGCATAAAATACACAACAAAGAGGAGGAGAGAAGTAACTTCTTCTACCTCCCAAAATTTTGAAATTAGAGTCTCTAAACGTGGTTCAACGGTTATACAAAATGATCGGATATCTTTTGATTGGCCGTGTATTGTCTAAGCGGAACCCATAACAACATAACTTAATTTACACTTCGATTGGAGAATGAATAGATCTTGTAACCTTCTCGGACCCTAATAAATTAGGAAATAATTCTGCACCGATTATTCCGTCAATTGGACCAGGGCGATCAAAGGTGTCATTAGCTAATGGCAATTCAAATAAATATTTTAAAGATTTAGTATGAACCCTATAATTAGGTAACCTGTCTGTTATTTTCTCTATTAATAAAACATCAATCAAAAACGAAACATTTGCATCAAAACGAGACAAAATAACAGCTGATGCCTGTCCTTGTATCAAACCATTGTTTATGCCAATACCTTTGACAGACGAATCGCATCTAAAAATATCTACCCCAAGTTTTTTAGCTAAGGATTGAGTTAAGAAATGAGCTTGACTTCCCGAATCCAATAAAAATCTACCTTGACAACATTCACCATTTTTTTTAAAACGTTTACTATTGCTGTAGACAAAAGAACTATCGATCCCAACGACAAAGAAGATAACGTTGAGCAAAATGTTGAAGTATTTTGCTCCTTGGGTGCTAACACGGAAAATGTTGAATTATCCGGATCATCCTTGATAGCATCAGTTTTACTCTTGTTTGCTTTATCTGTCAAATCCGTCTGAGGTTTAACAAAATGTAACAGCGTGTGATGTTTATATCTACATACTTTGTACAAAACAACACTTTTGCAAAAATAAACCTTGTGTTGTCCAAAACAATTTATACACAAGTTTTTATCTTTAATAAATTTGTACCTATCTGATGGAGATTTTGTCAGAAAAGTATCGCACACTCCCAGAGAATGCGGGTTTCCTTTACAAGCTACGCATTCATTCACCTTCTTTTTCTTTGCTACAAAAACGCATGAGATTTTGGTTTAACACTATTCGGTGAAGTGTTGGACTTATTTGATTTGTTTGAGATAGAAGATATGGCGTATAAAGTCTATAACTTCCTTATAAGTGGATATATCAGAAGTTCTGCGAGTATTTTCAAATAAATTTCGTGTTTCGGGGTCGAGCTTACTCCACAACAAATAAGCAAAAATGAAATTTGCTAGATCATTAATTTTCAAAATTTTTAAAGCCCTAATAGCGGCATCGCCCTTTTCTAAAATATTATTTAAACCGTTTGCCGAAGCCGTTTGCGCCGATTTCAAATCCAAAACTTGTTCGAGATAAGAAGTTGCCAGGAGACGATTGTTTTGATATTTTTCTACCAAAGCATTCCAAATAATATGATAATTAGCTCCCGTTGGCGGTAAACCCGAACAAACATTAAGAGCCTTTCCCGAAAGTTGCCCAATTAAGTAGTTTATTTTATCGACATCGCTCAAGTCTGCGTTGTCATGAATGAGACTTTTGAAATACTAATAAAAACTTCCCAGTCCTTGATATTACCAGAAAAAATAGGCAACGTTAGTTTCGGCAATTTAACCTTTTGCTTACTTTCCGCCGTTGAAACCATACCGCTTGAAAAACTTGATTTAAGGTCAACTACACGAGGATCTTTAGCCAAAAACAATATGCTGCAGTATAAATCATCAAAGGCGTCTAACGGTTGAAAATTTGGTTTAAAATCCTCATCCAATTCGAGCCCTATCTTGTTAATTTGGTCTATGATACGCGTGAAATCAGATTTTGTCTTTTCTAATAATTCAAATTTGGCGACAAAATGTTTCACGGAAACAGGATCATCTAACTTTTGACCATAATCATACAGTGTTTGTATTCGACCAAAATACGTTTCTTTTTCGAGTTCAACATAATTAACTGTCTTTCTAAAACTGATTTCTTGTCAGTAGGCATGATAAATGTAATATAATAATATAAGTATGAATCAAAAAATACTAACCCGATCAAAACTAATTCAAAATTTTGATTCAACTTTTAATACAAACAAGAACGTTATTGCATTTACAAATAAGTCAAACAAACACGGAAAGAATTTTCGCTAATCAACGAGTAACTGGTGTTTAGGTGTTATTTACGGGAACAATAAATTTATAAGCATGTATACTTTGCAAACGAAAAACAAAATTACGGAATCCCTCTCGCCAAACAGAAAGTCTACCGTCAAAGTAAAGCACATACATAAACGTAATGCCCCGTCTTTACAAATAATTTTTAAATTGAAATTCTAATAATCAAAATAATTTATCCAATCACAATATTTTCTCATTAAGCAACCAAAACCCAACCAAAATCCGGCTCGAAGGACCATTTAATGTTTTCGCTGCTGGTATTACAAATAAATACTATTGGAAAAAATAAAAAATTTAGCAATTTTGGCGAATATTTCTTGAAGAGTGGAAAAGAAGGAAGGTTTGAAGGAAAAGGAAGCACTTCAAGAACGCACCCACTAAATATTTAAACTATTAAATTAAAATAAAATTAAATAATTTGCTTAATCAGACAAGATTTATAATTGGACAAACAACGCGTTTTCTACCAAAAAGAATACAATACGTATCTGTTTCCAAAAATCAGAAATAAAATTATCATTCTTATGAACCTTGAACGTTGATAAGTTCAAAAACCGAAAAGTAAAATGGTATTCCCTCTGTTCGGGAGAAAGTGAATTAATAAATAAAAATAAGCGGACGCAACAGTCGGTGAGTGAACTTTAAATTTAAAAAAAATAATAATTCGGTGATCCGAATAAATGAGGTTTTCCTATTGTTATGTTTTTCACTTTTATTAATATTTTCTATGACGTTTTATTGTTTTACAATTGGTTAAATCTTTCTGTTAATCAAAAGCGCTAAAATTTGATGTACTTTTAGTGAACACTGATATTTATGTATCAACTTTTTTTTTATTTACTGCATTTCAATATTTTCTAGTGAATTTAATAAACTAGTTAATATTTTACAAAGTAAACGTTACTGGGTGTACTTTGTTTATTTCAATTAAATTTAATTACGAATTATATGTATGCTACCGTAAATTTGGATCCAAATCTAATTACTCATATTTAAAACTGAGATAAAGTTTTTTTTAGATTTTGTGTTTTACATGTCAAATCGATTTTTTTTAAATATTTGTTTGTATAATAATTCTAATTCTTAATATAAGTGTTTCCAAAATAATCTCCCATATTTGTACTTGGTGACCAAATTTAATGGGGTGAAAATTGACCAAATCAAAGGATAATATACCCGTTTGTTTTAAATTTCATCACGGTAAATGTTATTATATAAAAAATTTGAACAACCTTATCTAAAAAAGGAACTACACTGTATACATTTGAGGTACTTCAGAAAGTGTTGGATTAACTGACTAGTAAGTCAGTATGTGAATCAATCAATCCACGAGTTATTGCTTCGACGAGTCAAACAGTTAATTTAATTTTGACTAAACCAAATAAAAACTTCAATTTGTTTCGAAAGTAAAAACAACAATAGATTTACAGTCAACTAAAAGCAAAACAAAAATTTCTCGTTTCTCGTAAAATAAATGCTCTTCGTATATGAGAAAATTCATTAAATAAGAACACAGCGTATTACTTCAACTAAAATTTAATATTGTGCAAGTAACTACTCTTTCATCCTTCACCCATCGCTCCTTTGATTATCAAAATGTATTACACGGCAATAACTAAAATAAATTACGCGATAGTTATTAATAAAACGATAATTTGATTCTATGAATGTTAATAGCTTTAAACGCTGCAGCAATGGGTAATCCAGGAACAATGCGATCTTAACTGTTTATTCATTTTCTTATGAGTTATTTCCAACGTATTAAAGTAAAATAAAGGGTTGTAGAATATGGAACGCATTTGTATGTATACGGGTTTACGGATCACCTTGATATCGCACGTGGTGCACGCTTCTAATTAACTTAGTGGCACCACGTTCCATATGAGACTTTATACATTAAATTGATATTTGAAACGGATTTAGCATCACTAGTGTCTTCAAGGAACGGATTTAGAGCTTAACCCCGTAGCTGTCCGTAGTTTCGTTTGCTTAATATGTACGATTGTATGCACGATGTTTGCTACATTTTGATTAGCAACACCATACCTGAAACTCACCCCAGGAGGTCGCTCATTAGAATTGGATCGTTTACACAAATCTCGGGACACCCTTATAGTGCCGTGGACAGACATCATTTATCACTGAGGCGTAATCTTTTACAAATCGGGAGATTGCCAAGTTAAAAAAAACACCCTTAATTTTTTTCGAAAATTATTTATAGCAAAAGTAATAAATACATTTGTGTTAACAATGAGAGGAGAATATATTATCATGTTGAGTTTGGGCATTTAATTTAAGGGCGGCAGTACCGCGCACCTGACTATCTCATTGGGCAGGCGCCGAAGTTATCGCAAGGGACTGCAAGCTAAAACCATTGCAAATCAGTTGGGTTTTCGGCGTCACGACGGTTGGCGTCGGGAGCTTTAACTCCGGTAGTGATACGATGCGAGACTCATTCCGACTTTCACTTAGTTTGGAAAACTCAAAAACAACGCTCAAAGTAAATGGTAAGGTAATTTTTTTACAAATTAATCAATTAGAAAGGAGTGCAATTAAATTGAATTAAAAGAAATTTTATAACGTTTAGTGTATTTAATTGCTTCAATTTATTTGTTACTTCCCTTTAACTTAATTAAGGCAATCCATTAACAATGAAGTAGATTTACAAGAAATTCTCGTTTGTGCTGTTATAGTATTCAGTGTTTAATTAATACTGACAAACTTGAGAAATTGTTTTTCCACCTAATTTGAAAATAGTTTATTAGGTTCGAACTTTTTCTCAGTTTACTCACCCTCCAACTTCTTTAAAATTCTATCCTTAAACGACGTTTAAGTACAAACAAAATTTAAGCCGTAGAATAAGTAAACGCAACTTTTTGTGACAATTACACATTCCCGTTCGATTTCCTTTAATTTCAAGAATTCACTTAAGCAAATTAATCATTAAAATCAAGTAATACCATTTTAATAATAATATCAAATTCAGGTTTTTGTTGCGCAAACGGTAAGGATTTATCTTCGTGTTTCTATCTACCACAGTACGGAAACTAATTGATTTTGGGCTTATGTAAGTCTTAACAAGAGTTCCTAGAATTACAATAAGTATAATATGTAACTAAATATAATTGCAAATAGCAGAGGCTGCATAATCTTAAAAGAATAATCTCGTGTGTATACATTTCAGTTTAACTTTAAAAAAAAATCTTTATAAACGCTCTTTTTTATCTTCGCTTTAATTTTTACATTTGCATTTTAATTAAGTTTGAAAAATACTTGACGCTGAAAAAAAAATTTTTTTTCAGGATAAATCGGTGTTTTGAACTTTTAAAATTGATTTAATTGAGTTTGATTAGTTCTTTATTATCTATTCTTTTGGAATAAACGACGCAGATTAATTTTACGTACATGCTTTAACTATTAAAGCTTCATTACATTAAGTTTGTATCTCGATGAAGTATTTGAAGAGCGTAATTGTTTCGCTCACTTAAACATTAAAAAATTAAATCAAGCTAATTTTATACAAAGTTAAATTTAGATAAATAACACAATCTTAAAATTTGTTTAAAAGTATGTTTAAGTTTCATTAAGGAAAAAAAATTAAATTTTAATTTTAATACTACACTGTATAAATTGTAACTAAAATAAAAAATTATAATGAACTTAAATTATAAATAGACAAAAAATTGTTTGGTAGGATTAGGGATTGTTTATTTATAAATTAGAAATTCTTTTTATTAAATTTTTTTCAAAGTTAAGAAGTGAAGGTACGATTGTAGAAAAAGTTCAAACCACTGTGGCAATATTTTATTCTCTATCTTCTCTAAAATGCATATTGTTTTAGACAATTTTATGTGTGGTGGTTTGTACTAAACAAAACTACAAATTTTCTAGAATAATTTTCATTAGCAAAGCTTTTGACCAGAACCATTTTCCTCAATGTAATTTTTAGACAGCCGTTCTGGTAAATTTTATAACTTATGAATTAATTTTAAAAAATAACATGGACAAATTTTTTAAAAAATTAATTTTAAATAAATATCCTAAAAATCATATACTACCTACAATAATGATACAAATGAAAAACAGAATTTAGATAGAACAATGTTTTGTCAGAAATGACTCCGAACAGATAAAAAGGAAAAAAGTTTGACTTTTATAATGTGAAACTGAAATGATATATGAAAGCCCTGGAACATCGTTTTCTTAATAAAATTAAATACTTGTAGGTTCTCAAATAAACATAATTTAATTTTTTAAATTTTTTAAATTTATTCTAGAAGAAATGGGAGTCAAAGTCAAAGTAATGGGTGATTCATTTAAAAGTATTTTTTTAAATTAAACAATTTTATTTTATAATCTGTATTATCATACAAAAGAACCATTTTTTACAATTATTTCTTAAAAATAATTGCTTTTAAATGTTGGCAGTAACTACGGTTAACGTGGTCCATTCTGAATTTCAAATGACACGTTTGAGTATTTCGAGTGGTATTTGACCAATGACTTGAGTAATATTAGCCTCCAATGCCTCAATAGTAGCCGGTTTATCCATGTAGAATTTAGATCTTGCACAGCTCCAAAAAAAAGTCATGGGGTGTTGTGTCACTAGCCGGTCAATTTACTGGTCCGTTTTTCATGCCATGGTTTCAAGGGCTGTATGAATCAAATTTGGTCGAAATCACGGGCTTCAATTTTAGGTACCAAATAGTCTGTTATTATGGTGCGATAACAATTACCATTCACAGTAATTCCGATCAGCTTCTGTGCCAGACTAAGCCTTTCCATTATGAAATGTCAAACACTACCAAGGAAAAATGCCACTTCAGTTGACCCAAAAAAACCCATACGTTTCAAAAACGTCAGAGTTTATAAACTAATTTTTTTTCTAAATCCGATAAGAAAATGTGTAACGATACAGTACTACGACCACAGTGGCGTTTAGCCCAGGAAGAATTGCTCGATTTTATACTGTTGCACCATCTAAGAATATAGTTACCATGATACCAATTATCACAGACCGATTCCTACGATTTAAGACAAAAATTGTAACCTCAAAAATTTGACATTTGTCAAAGCAGATACACATTCTATATATTTGAATAGATGCACGAGCTATCAAAATTCAAATGATTCTGAAGAACTATTGTATGACTGATTTAAAAATTACCTACTAAATAAATAATTATTGAGAAAGAAAAAAGAGGTAATAACTACAGTTGATAGCATCTTAGCTATTTTCGATCTTCATGTTAGAGTGTCTAAACATAAAAGTTGCCTAAACTTAAACTTTAACGTGGTAAGTAAATATTTTCTTCTATAACTTTTATTTAAATGATTCGTTCTTCTTTGAGGAGGGACATCAATAACCACTAAAGCGTTTTTTTAGGCAACGTTTTGTGCAAAGAGTATGTACTTTTTCAGGTCTCTTTTTATTGAAAAAGAAATTCTTAAGTTTAAACATAGGTGATCGACTCGACTGCTTACTTAAAACAAAGAAATGATCCCTCACTTACTGTAACATAAAAAAACGCCACATAGATTTTAACAAATGTGTTTTATTGGAGATATTTATGTACATTTATACGTTAATTTATTTTGTAATTATTAAAATCTATAATTGTATATTTTCCAATTGTTCCTTCTGGTTAAAGTGGTAGTGGAGAGTTTTATGTCGTTAGTTCTAAAGTGATATATGTTTGTTTCTTTATTAATTATTTATTTACGAATTTTAAATTACCCTTTTGTATCATATGGTGAAACCAGATTATACATTTGTAGCGGGAAATTTTACTTCTAATTATTTTAAGCCAGCCTTGTCCTGGCTGAAACGTTGACAAAAAAATTACAGTTTTATTAGTTCTAATTAATTCACTACACTACCACTCCGACCAGAAGGCCCCAATCATTGGAAAATCTATAATTGTAACTAATTATCCGGAGAGTCCATTCAGTTAAAATCTGTGTAGTGTTTTTTATGTTATTTTAAGTAGCGTACCATTTTTTTATTTTAAGTAAGTAGTCGAGTCAATCACTTATAATTAGACTAATAAAGATATGACGTATATGTGTGTAACTTACCTTTACATGTATTCCTTATCAATAAACAGATGCCTGAGGAGGTGCATGTTTATTGCACGAAACGTTACCTGAAAAAGCTTTAGTGATTGTTGGTGCCCCTCCTCAAAGAAGAACAAATTATTCAAATTAATCTTTAACCTTAAACATGATCAATACAATACTTGTTTACGGCAAGCAGCATTCGGACCGTGCGTCTTAAAAGAGACAGTGTATCCAAAATTCTTAAAGAAAACTTGCATTATAAGCGTACAAGATACAGCCGACTCACAAACTTAAGTCTGACAACCATCCACAATAGTGGGAATTTGCGAACTGGTTCCAATGGCAGTTGCGTGCATGGTTTCAGCTTGATAGCTCCTCAACACTTAGAATTCTCGAATTTGGACTTTTTGTGGCCTTATTTGAATAACATTGATACTTGTGGACTTTTAACATAATCCAACATCTCCTAACGAAGCCCGGTTGTAATCAGACGCCGCTGGATATTTTCCTTTAGAGCTATTTGAACGATAGGGTGTACAAGAATAATCCAATAACCATTTAGGACACCAAAAACAATATTATCTAGAAAATTAATTAATTACGCAACCCGTATGTGCGTCTGTCATCAGTACCTTAAGTAATGTTCCATACATAATTTGGACACTGAGGTAATGTTTAAGTAGCAACAAAGCAGTCAATGTCCAGAAATGTGTTCACTGTAATAATCTACGTACAAAAGAGCAACTTAAGCCGGTTGGTTTTAAGAAATTCTTTTACAATGGCAACAATCTGTTAAATCGCTACGCGTGCGAGATAAACTGCGCAAGCGGTATCATTTAAATTTAAATTAAAATGATAACTAGCTCCATCTAGTATAAAGTAGTTCAAGAATATTGCTATGTTGGCAAAAGTTATTTGAGTCCTAGATAAAATAGCATTTTTTTATCATCGTGCAACTTGCTCCTATATTAAGTCGATCACACATTTAGAACAGAGTTAGATAAAATTCGGCACAAGGGTGAACACAGGAAAGAGACAGGTAGGTGAAGTTTTCTCTTATGTGCTCAGCCCATAAAATTTGACTTAGGTCCTACTTTGGGTTTTGCCCGATTTTAAAAAAAAAAGCTGACTTTCGCCGCTTTCACACCTTTAAACTTCCATAAGTTTCCTTTTTATTGACAAGTCTGGCAACAATTATTTTTTTTTTCTGATCTTGATACATAGTAGGTCTTCAAGTAATCAATATTTTTTTATAAGAATGCCGGTTAACAAAAATAGGAGCTTTTGGAGAAAATTAATTGTTTGACAAAAATTAAACAAAAGTAGGACCTACTATGTATTAAGATCAGAAAAAAAATTGTTGCTAGACTTGTCAATAAAAAGGAAACTTACGAAAGTTTAAAGGCGAAAGTCGGTTTTTTTTTTAAATCGGGTAAAACCCAAAGTAGGGCCTAGGTTAAATTTTATGGGCTAAGCACATAGGAGAAGACCCTACCTACCTGTCATTTTCCTCTGTTCACCCTTCTGCCGAACACCCTATATATCCTAGGATATGCTGTAATAACATGTTATGGTTGTTCCTCCACTTAGCAAAAAATTCTTTCCTATTATCGCTCTCACACAAAATAATTCATCTCATCTCATTTTTAAACTCATCTTCTATCACTATATCAGTAATAGATTCCGGCAACTGAGAGCTTTCAAACCATTTAAATTTATTAGAGTTATTGTCGTCATTCAGCTCCCACTCTGTTTTCTTTGTGAGCATTTAACCAAAAGTCTTTAACGCGTTCTTAAACAAATCTACTTGCAAAATGGTAAGCTTAAGGAATTATTTGTTTTAAATGGTTATATCTTCTATTCTCAACAATTATAATTTTTTTAATTTATTTTATCCTACTTTAGGACCCAAAACCATAACTTGGCTGGATGCTTTTTGGAATTATTATTCCTTGGGTATAAACATATAACTGCTGCAAATGGCCTCCATGCTCTCCATGACAAACTTCACTACCAATTTTGGTAATTTTATTCTAGGACGCAACTTCTTGGCCCTCGCCTTAGACAGGCGTTTTTTAAAAATTGAATTGATTGTATTGCGAATTTGCATTCGGGAAGTTTTTAGTCATGTCTTCGATCACGGAATACAAAAAAAAACGCTACTTTTACTTTCTATAACTATACTAAACCACGACTAACACGGTCGCCTGTACAAATGGTACTACAACGTAATACCGTATCATTTTTCCTTGTCCCCAATTCCGGGTAAAATCCCGCTCCAGCTCTTAAACTATACAAGTATTGCTATAAAAGAACAATGTAAATCGATAGCTCAAACTTGAAAACGCTCCACCTACGTTTCAAAAATTAATTGAACGTGTTATAAGAGGAGATCTCGACCGCTACTGTTCTGACTTGATTGGTCACAGCTAGCCTTTTACGCTAAATAATGAAAAATGTAATATTTTTTGCCAGAGTTACGTTATTGGAGCCTTACAGTAAACAAAAATAGATTCCAAGTAGATCCAAAAAAAGTCACAGCTATTAATAATATTCCTACTCCTTCCACTGAAACTAAACTAAAGTTTGTCGTCTTATAGAGATAGCAAGCTGGTATAGACGTTGTATACCTAATTTTGCTACGTTACTTGATCCTTTAACTTTTCTTAATAAAACGTATGCTTCTCAAAAGAATGTCTAATAAATCTGATTTTGTAGTTGTATTCACTCAAAAAACACCCGAGGATAAAAACGTAGTAAGTTACCTCTTTCTAGTTAAAAAAAATTACTCGACTATTGAGAAAGAATGTCTTTACGTGCCCTTTGGAATCGACAAATTCCGGCCTTATATTGAAGATGTTCATTTCACTGTAATCACGGACCACCATCCACTTTTATGGTTAAATTGTTTTCAAAGTCGTTTGGGGCGACTAGAACGTTAGTCAGTACAATTTCAACAGTACGATTTCTTTATTGTCCGTTGGAAAGAAAAAGACCATATGTGCCTGATGCACATTCTCGCTTAGTACCTTTCCAAAACACTGTTGGTTTATTGGGTACCTCTGCGCAAAGCTTAATTCTACCCACCATAGACAAATAGTAAAACAATCTTGTTGTTTGGGTTAATACCTTGCCATAACGCTTTCCTCAATGGTCAGTCATCAAATTAGTACTTTTTCGACAAGTAAAAAGTGAGCATCCGGAGATTGTATAGGATTTGACTGATAAATTTTCACTTAGTAGTACCACACGATCAACGTACAAAGATCATTTAGAGCTTCTATCACTCTCTTACGGCTGGACACACATAAGTTTCAAAAACAGTTATCCAGATTTTTCAATACTACAAATATCTCAAAACATAGAGAAGATGATACTCTGTATATTAGTAAGTGACTAGTTTACTGCGCATAGGTAGAGCAAGATGTTTTTTTCTGAAATCTTTGCTTTTCGAGCTAAACGTACAGGTTTCTGGCAAGTTCTTTTTCTGACATACTAGGTCCTTTTTCCTTGTTTTATTATAAGGAACTTGTATGTCTTTGTTGTAATAAATTGTTTTATAAAAATTAACATTTTCTTTTCTCTATGCACCCCTGTTGTTTCTACTACTGTTCGTATACTCGAAGAACTTTACCTTGATATATTATTTCTAATAATTGGGTTCGATTCAGAAGCTACGCGTTCACAAAAATGTGTAAAAAAGATTGTGCTACCGTCTTATACACGTTTACATTCAACCTCCCGTTAATCCCAATATACATCGCTTATTAAGACTATGATTTCTTCATATGTTAAAGAAAATTATTGAATTATTGAAACAAAAACATCTTCCGGGATTGGACGGTTTCTAAATAGTGGCCAACGTTTGGCCACCTATCTTAAGAGCTTCATCAAAGCGAGAAACTTGAAATAAACAATAGAAAGTTGAAAGTAGACAACTAAAATATGTAGTGCAAACATTATTTTAAATTTTATTAATTTTTTTCAGATTTTAACAATACAGCAAAACTGTCGTCAATGGTTTATAAAAAAAATTATTTCTTCTAATTTTATTTTCTTTCAATCAATAATTGACAATGAATAAAGGCTGAAAATGTCTAGTTAGTGCTTCTGATAAGTCGTAAACTTACCAATTCTAGTTACGTTTTAATTTTCTTGGAAAATTTAGAAGAGATATTTTTTTTATAAATTACTCTAAAATGAAAAAATATAAACGTGTAAGAACGTATAAAAATGTACCTTATTTCTAAGTATGATAACAGACAGTGTTTTCTCATCCGCTTCTTTGATACCAAGTCGCCTAGTCGCTCCCTTGAAAACGGATTAAGCCCAGAATTAAAATTTCCCAACAACTATTCTTTAATAACCTATTTATATTATTCTTAGATAATTTGGTAATTAAGCATTGATTAAAACTGTTTAAACTAAATTAAAAACAACTTTAATTTAAAAAAATGTATAAGTAATATTTTTAAAAAATTCTGCCTCGATTTTACCTAAAATTTAATTTCCGGTATTATATGTACTAAGTTTCTTAAAATCGGAGCAGTGGTTTTTAAGATATCATGTTAACATACATACGTATGCAGGCCGCAAGACAAATTTTTGTTGTTGTCATGTACCAATAGTAATTCGCCGAAAAAAATTCTTGAATTGAATATTTTTTATTACAAAAGTAAAATTATGGCAAATCAAAAAAATATACTTGAAAATTCAAATTTAGCTGTAATTTTTTAATTAATTTTAGAGCAAAAATACAATAACTTCGAAACAGCTAACGTTAATTTGATAAATCGCTTGTCTTACTGATTTATTATATAAATCACTTTCTGCACAAACGTTCTTACAAAATATTCAGCAATAAAATGTTTTCGAAATAAAATTTTATAAGGCCGTTCACGTGAATGATTGTTATATCTTTACTTCCGACCAATGAAAATTATTGTCAAATCTTTACTGTTGCACAATAAACAAAATTTATCAAGCAAAAAGCAAGCTTTTATGTCAGTCCAGTTAAAGAGATCGTGAAAAGGATGTATTTTTATACTAGAATGATCTTACCATTTGTTTTATTTACTAAATTAAATGATCCTAACAATTTATTGCATTGTGTTTTTAATTATTTTTTTTAAATTATTATGAAAAAAAGTTTTAGCAGATACGTACCCAGCCCTGTTTTTCTTACTATTGTTATAATCTATAAAAATAAATGTGTGTGTGTGTGTTTGTTTGTTTCTTTGTTTGTCTTCGAACTCCTCTTAAACTGTTAGTCCGATTGGAATGAAATTTTACATACTTCTTCAGGTCGATCCAGAATATGTCACGAGCGTGTGATTTTCGCGATTGCCCTCGCGGTTTCTCCGGAAATCGCGAAAAACCGCGAAATTTACCACTTTAGCCGTTTTTAGTCGCACAGTGGGTGTGCATGTTTCTGAGGAGGTCGAAATGTATGGAGCCAAAAGATGTACCTTTCCAACAAAAAAAAATTTGCAATCAGACGCATACTTTCGGAGATATGATTTTTTGAATATCAGTGATGCTTTTTCGCTTTTTTTTTGGGAGGAAATGGGTTAAAATCAGAAGAATGAGACGTTGATCAAATTCAAATGTATGCACGCAACGGTTCCTATTGTGATCGACTTAACATATCGATCGATTGAACTAAAAATGTTTAAGTACACAACATTCTATCAACCATCAACATTTTTGTTAAACAACCCAATAGCGTAATTCTAGCAAATGACACTACAAATAAGCAGAGAAACCAAAAACTGATCATCAATTTGTACCAAAATGCTCTATGATGTTTTATACGAAGTTTTGCATTCTCAATCAATTTTAATAGAATTAATTCATTCAATAGACTATAGATTATTTAATACCATTATTTACTTATTTTTTTTAAATAAAAAAGTTACGTAATCAATTGTAACTATTTTGATTTCATTTGTTTTTAGGTGTTTTACTTCTTATTAAAAAAAAAATAAAGTCAAAAATTCAGAATATCTAACAGATCTAACAGATAACTGCTAACCATTCTTTTATTTGGCGTAGCAAAGCGAAGGGTGCCGGGACAACGATTATTAGAACTTGTTTTATTGCATAAATATACGGTATATATTTTTAAATAGCAAATACTATTTTCAAAAATTACCAGATTCAATACTAAATTATTTTGAATTCCATATTAAATTGTTTGCATGTTGAAAGTAACTGGAGTTTAAATTTTAATTACTAAATATATGATCATGTCTTATTTTAATTTATTGGCTACTCTTAGTCGCAAAACGTTGTCGTTTGCCGATAACCTGAGTTTTCATTAATACAATTACTTCCAATAAAAAGTGGTGGTGACGTTGACGCCTTCTACCACACGAAAACGTTAATAATTTGCAAAAATTTAATTAATGTAGTATTTTACTTATTTTGATTTATTTTAAAATTCAATCCGTGTAATAAAAGCCATTAAACTTAAATTCCAATCCCGATAGCCATTTTGCTTCTACATTAGTTTTGGCCGATAAAGTATCAGCTCTGCCATCAGTACTACTAAAAAAGTAAAACTTTACTAAATTTGGTAATAACAAATATTTTGATTGTAAATCAAATGTTTTTATTAGAGTAAAAGATTACGTTTTTCAAAGTAGATTGGATATTTCTTTAATTTTATAATGGAATGTAACTTATAAATCATTAGTTAAAAAAAATCAAATGAATCAAAGTGAATCGACTTCCTACAATAATTGGAAAAAGATGAAGATATCTTTTATGATTAAAAACGTTTTTGTAGACTCGTGCATTGATAGTTGACTGATGAAAGTTATTATGCAACCTGGGTAATTTGTTCTCAAATTTTGTACTATACCAAGTAAAAATTGTTTTTACCAGAATGTTAAATTTTTAACCAATTTCATTATGATTTGTATCTTCTCCATGATACTGTCTTTGATTTAGTGGAAGATAAAGTATTGAATCGTGGACTTAAGAAATCTAAAAACCACGTTCTTTGTGTGTAATGATTGTTCATGTACAAGTAATCATGCAAAACAAACTCAAATTTTTCTTAGATGTGCCAATTTCACCCACCCTACTATGTCGTTCTTTTAAAATTATACCCTGTATTTTCGATTTTGATGACAGTTTTTCTGATGGTTTTTCACATAAATTTAAAACTGAAGAAATAACTGCTTAAAATTAAAAAAAAATGACTAAGATACGAGTACGGGTAACATTAAAAAGTTTTTTTTTTAAAATGTCAGCAAAAATGTTTGTATGTTAAGACGACAGAGAAGAAAAGCCACACTAGCAGAGAACTGTCGGAAATACAGAGTGTCATATTTTTATCGTAACACCAACTTCACTCCGTTGTAGCAAGAGGTGAAGCTTGAATATACCGCTGGATAACAGTATAAAACAAACACCCGTAAAGTCAAACGCAACATAAATTGTAGTCGAGCAACGGTCTATGAACTGACAAGTATCTAACAGAGTCACTTTTACAAAATGAGGTTCCACAATAAAAAAGAAAACAAAAGAAATGAAAACCTTAACGACTTCCCAGCAAATAAACATCAATAAGATAGTCAGTAGTGAGGTCGCCAGAAGCGGATTGTACCAAAAACAAAAACCTACAGAACCGTTAGGCATTGTCTACTTAGAGTACAAGCTAGACTACGGAAGATGCACTGTCAGGTCCTACAAAGAATAAAATTTTGACAAGCGCTAAGAACCAAAGTGCCTTGAAATCCATGATTAAACACTCACCTCCTCTGACTATAACCCCAAAAAAATGTTAAAAAAATGAACAATAACACACAAGTCTGCAAAACCGCAATAAGAGTTCAAGAAGGTTCTCTGCAACGCACGCAATTGGACAATTGTGTTTCTTCTACAAGACTTACCAGCCTTTAATTGGAACGTTACTTGATTGTATGGACAGATCTTTTTATCAACAGACAAAAGTTCTGAGTAACCACCATCAAGCAAACTCTATCTACAACTGAAAAAAATAATATAAAACAGGATAAAGATTAACTTGATAATAAACTGAGTTAAAAGTCATTCCAAGACACAAAAGAAAGAAACATCACATAATAAGCTAAACCCAAAAAAATATCTACGTAAGGTGTGCCCCGGTATAGCCGATAACTAGAGTTTTAATATATTACAAACCAAGCCTAATTTGTTAAAAAGTCAAATCCAGAAAAACTTAAATACAGCAGAATATTTAGCCTATACGAGCCTTGTAAAGAAAAAGAAAGCGTTCGTCTTAGTTAAAGTCAGTCAATCAAGATTAATAAATTTCTATTCCTACGTTTAGGGTAACAGAGAAAAATATTGGCACTATTAGGGTGTTTAAGAATCGAGAATCAGTATTATTGAAATCTGCAAAAACGGTTTTCAAATGCCAATACCAAGAACATTTCCAAAACTATCTTCTAATTCAAACGTCCAAAAAATGACAACAGTTTTTACTTGATATAGTCTACTAAATTTAGATGCCAGTTTTGCATTAAAATCATTAGGAACGGAGGGTAAGAGGAAATTCCATTTCCGCAACTTGTTTTTCAATTATAATGTTTATCATAAGCTTTAATTATTTGTCTCAAATGGGTTGACGATTTTTTCATATTTGTTATAAGTAATGTCAGTACATTTTCGAGACAAGTCAGAAGTGTCAGGTTTCGTCAGAGAACTGAAGAAACATCTATTTACAATATGTTTTCTACCAAAGCGTACAAAGTACAGAGTACATTTGATCATATCGTGTTTTGAAGTTGTATCGTGTATCGTGATTTCACAATATTTTAAAATTTTTACTCCGAAACTAAATTCCATTGTCAGTAACCAGTTGTTTAGGTGATCCATAAGGCAGGAATATTAGTTTTCTATAATAATAGTCGGTGGCCGTTCGTAAAAAAAAAAAAGAAAAAAATTAGAATGGCAGTCAGCCACGACCAAAACAACGAATGTCCTTTAGCTGAAAGTAGTAATCGATCTACTAGATAGCAACATAGAATTTGCCATACCCGCGTTACTTTATCACGAGGGGTGAAATAGCTTGAAAAACCATTTTCTTCTACTTTATGTTTAGAACAGGTGATACAGCCACGAACATAATGACCCACTTCGGTCAATAATACCAATGCAAAGTACGAGCAAAAGTTTTGATAACACAACAATGGCTTTAAACAGCAGGATCGTGGTGGTCACAGATTATATTTTTTGGTTTTGATTAAACCTTTTTCCCAACAGAAGATTTCACTTGTCGATACAAAACTACAAACCAAGACCATAGTTGTTTAGATAAAGCAACTCAAAAGGCTAATCGCTTTACTAAAGATTGATTTCTAAGTCATGACTTTTGTCAGAGATACAGTTACAATAATTACGGAGTTAAAAAAGAATACATACATATGTGTGCAAATTGGAAATACACTACGCTTGGACCGTAGAGTTATGTTAAAGAAAAAACTTAGTTTTAGTGTCTTTCAATCATTTCTAGATTTTCCTTGTTTTTTATTTAATAGCAAGACGATTGCATTTCTTGTCGAATTGTTATTAGATTACAATAGTTGTTACAAGTAGATTCTCTTATTTTCCCCATTAAATAATTGTGTCATTTGTCAGTATCTTCTTCCTGAAAAAACAATTTTGGATGTGTGTGGATATATAATAAAATAATAAATAAAATACCACTAATATCCGCAGATTTAAAAATTTGCTTTCAGCGGAATTTAATTTCATAGCTGTTGTCGAAGTAGTAGTAATATTTTGACAAATGTAATAAAACATTTGCGATGCGTGTATAAAATTAAATTTAAATAAATCGATTAATTAAAATAACGTTATTAGTATTCCAAACGCAGATTGTTTATATTTGTAGTGACAAGCACGCTCTGTATATTCAAAATATTAAAGACTTGGCACGGTTTTATTTTCTTGAATATAGTTAAGGTGCTTGAAAATAATTTACTTAATTATCGACCCATATAATTAATTCAAAAATTTGAACAACCCTATAATAATTACAAGAGGTTTATCTAAATGTTTTACGACAATACTTAATGTAAGGTTTATAGTAGTTAATTACTTTCTAACAAGTTTATACGATACATATGCCTCATTAACGTTCACATAACAAGATAGGTAAGTGTTTAAGATGCATCACAATTAAATTATTTAATTACAAAACGTACAATAGGTTTAATTTAATATAAGCTTTTGTTTATTTTAAAGTAAGTACATCAAAAATGTGTTATTTTACGATTTTTGGTGTCGAAATAGTTCTACATTGTAAAAGCAGTAATAAAACTCGTAATGTGCTTTTTAGTAAAAATCGGGCTTTAAAATTTATAGACGTGCTTACTGGTAGATGGAAAATTCATTTTCTTGCAATATATTTTATGAGACGAAAAAGAATTTATGCAAAATATGTAATTATTGTAGACTTTAATTTAGCTACTCAAGCAATAATGTTGTTGTTTTGATTTTGGAACACAACAAACTTATTACAAGTTTAATTATATTATAACATTTTTCAAAACATGTTTTTTTGGAAACACGTTGGTTATACAAGATACCCATACAAATTCATGCAAACAGTTTTTGATAACGCGAAATATTTGAAGAAATTTTTAGTTTATCAAAATTTCAATTTTGGAGCTAAGAAGAATTTTGTTATTAGAAAAATTAAAAAAAAATGCACTATACCCTATATTTCAATTATTATTAATAATAATCATTAACGTTAAAACTTTTTACCTATTAACATAATATACTAATAATGTTCCTCAGAACGAGGTAGTTATTAACTAAACACACACATTCACATATTATCAGTGAGGTAATATTTAAATTAATATTGAATACACGTGTCGTGTAATTTTCAAACAATTTCAGTAAACGATTTGATTAACAAACAACCTATCATCGCCTATGCAATTAAGTTGCAATGCAAAATAACAAGATTCGATTAGGATTAAATCTGTGCGCTACATAAAGTACGCCACTGTAATAAAACAATAACAATGTATCTGTTTATTTATCTAGTTATTTATACAATACATAATTATTTTTCATTATTCTATTGTGATGTAAGTTTAATGTGGATTGGTTTTCTTAGCAAACCATTTGCTTCAAGGTTTAGAAAAACTACCTTAGGATTCATATACAGTACTATTGACCAAATGTGTAAATATTATAGAAGGTAAATAAGAACATAAAATCTAACAGTACAGCCATTGTATGATGACATATAATGGACCGCAAGCACCAGTCACCGCAATGGAGGCCAAAAAAATAGTAAAATAAACAAATAGAAAACCGAAAAACTGATTAGAAGACTAAAACCAACCATAGAGAAAACAAACTCAATTATAACACAAAGTGCAGAGCATGCTTTTGATAAATTTTGTCACAAGAGACTTAAGCAGATAATAATTGTTTAATATCAAAGAGTTCTCAATATCATCTCAAATTAGTGAAGGAGCAGAATATTATGTTATAGAATAAACTAACGCTATTGCAGCTGTACATAGTGTCTTTGTAGTTGCTCCCCAAGTTGTTCCATCTAATTTTTGAAAAAATTATTTCTTGTTTTCATTTTTCTTTGACTTTTTTAAATGTTTTTGAATATTTTAAACATATCTATAGTTACTTCCAGATAAACTGGGTTAAAACTATAGTTGAACTTTTTATTTTATTTTATTCGGAAAAAAAATATTTTTTGATAAAACATGTTACTGGATAGTGGGAAATCATTTTAAAAAATCACATATCAAAAAATTATGTTTATTTTGAAAAAAATATGTTCTTGCTCATATGCAACTTTGTGCACAAAAGGATAGAAGTCTATCTACTGATGGAACAATTTAAAACAATTATTTTTTTTGTTCAGAGACAACACTACGCCGCATTTTTGACAAATTGTATCTGTGAAGTTTTACAATTTGGAAATTTGCATCTGGTTCGCTTTTCTGCAAACAGCGACCAGTGCCTCACCTGATCTGTCCGTATGTCTTTGGGGGGAACATGTGGAGCATTACCATTGGCTTTACGTCTTTGGTCAATGCTGTTGATTAGCCTGCCTCGCTTGAGAGTAGAATAAACCTTAACATTGCATAAGTAATTTGCAACTTCAGCCCTAAATGTTGATTGTGACATGATTTCTTTTCCTTTTCCTTTTGCAATAATGACTCGCTTATATAGGAGCCAAGAATTTACCATCGTAAAGTCAAGCAGATGATAAAATATTCTTAGATACCATTTTTTACTCTTCAGTATAATTCTATATTGCCCCATCAAGTTGTCTATTAGATCCACACCCACCATATGTTTATTGGATTTCTTTATTACATGTGGGCATTCGATTTCTATAATTGTTTTATTCTTTTATCATAACGATTAACATATGTTATGGGGTGTTTTCCAGCGTATGTTGACAGTAAGGTTACAATTTTATTATTTTTTCAAATTAATGAAGAAACATCTACGACATCAACCGTTGTCAAATATTCGTCTGCAACACCACGCTTTTTTTCCAAATCTTTCCTGAGGGTTGTTTACAATCTGGTATTCTATTTTGTCTGACAGTACCAAGACATTGTATGTCCTTTTTGGCAAGGTAAACCATTAGCTACAGAGACGTGTAGTCAAAGTATACTCTATAATTTTGTAATGGAGGTATAATCCATGCCAAACGCACAACGGTGTTAGCAGACGCGTCAAGATCTATATCATCGATTTTCCTGGGAAATAAATTTTCTTGTCCAAAATAGATTTCAAATTGATGAGCCAACCCAGAAACCCCCGCAATCACAAACAATTTAAAATCCCACTTGTGAGGTTTTATGGGCATCTACTGTTTTATGTAATGTTGCATTTTAGTTGCGCACATTTGCTCATCAATAAAAGACGCTGATTCTAATAAAATATAAGAACATTTCTTATTGAGATAGTCAACAAGAGGCCAAATATTATGAAATCTATCGTGTCGAGATTATCTCGTAGAAGGTGTTTAGAAATGTCGTTGAAATGTACAAATCTATGAATTTTCTCAAGCTTATTTAGTTTTCAACTAGATCATATCCTAATTCTTTGCTCCAATACAATCTAACATTTGGCATGTGGACTAAAGACATATAAAAACAAAAACCCATAAATTGTTTGATATCTTGTTGTATTATTGGGATCCTTCTGAACAACGTACAAGTTAGTCTGCGTCGTCATTGTGGTTAGTATTTCAGAATCATGAAAGTATTGAAAAAAACTATAAGGAGTTTCTAATGCCATTATTATAGGTTCAAGATCTGTGTTTCCATGAAACGCCAATCGGTAATCATTTAGTTGAACGTTTCTATGTTTTTATACCACTTATCTTTTTGCGTTTATATTTGTCTTTGTGGAACGATTGCCTTGCTGTTGATTGTCTTTTTGAGTTTGATCCTCAGCATCAATTTTGTCGTTAACGTCACTTTCCAATACATTTTCATTGTCGTCAGTATTGTCATTTCCATTGTCACCACCTTTATTATTACCATCATCACCACTTGGTAAAAAGTTAGGATCATCAATACTATCGTCATCATATAATTGATTTTTATCTTCACTTTGATCTGACTAATTTAGGCTCGTTTATTTGGATCCATGGTATAACAGCTTTGTATTCGGAAAGTACAAAGTTGCAAATCTACAACGACTATTTAGATAATTACAACCTTGAGAGCGCATATATGACGTATAACATCAATTACTTACAATAATACATACCTCTGTTTATACAAAAACAAGTATTTGGGCACAATTTGATAAAGATTGATAACAAAATAGATAAACATTTGTTCAACAAACAGTATGTGAGAGATGACGGTTGACAAGTGAAATAATTCTTCAAAATCTCACCTATGGCAGCATCTATATACGTAGAATAGAATGTTGTAAATATCTTAGATTTGTTATTCTCTTTTTAAGATAGGAACATAATCGAAATTTTTAAAATTTTTGTATAACACACTAATCTTCAGATAGTTTTCTTTCAATTTAGAAAAAAATTCAAATATTGAAATGAAATCGCAAATTATCAGCGTAGACGAATTTTTGACATTGTGAAGAAAGAAGATCGAAAACATATACATTAAATAGAATAGGTGCAAGATCATCTTCAAAGCTCTAAATTCGATTTGGTAACATATTTTTATTAAAAAAATAGTTGTGCGACGTTACACAATTTAAAAGGTAAACAACCTTTCTACATTATATTATATGCAACAGTTTAGTCAAAACAATAACTTTAAGTTTCTTTTAAAATCCATTTCGAAATGCGTTGTTAATCCCAATACTTCATCACAACAACTTTTACATGCTTGCTCAATTAATAATTTCTATTCGATTAATACGTTCATTCTCTCAAAATTAATCTTAATACCTTACTTAACAAACTTATTGCACAATCAGCAGTGGGGTCTATAAGACATTTATTTATTTTTTAAATTGCCACCATTTTACATTTTTTTAAATTTGTTGGTAACTTACTTATCATTAAAAAACATAAGTTTAGCCACTTCAAAGAATAGTTTGCCAAATTTTTCAAAAACTTTGGATGTATTCCTTCGAAACCAGCTTTGTTTAATTTTGTTCTTCTTAATCCATGTTTTAGTTCTTCTAAAGTGAAACGCTTGCATATCTCTTTTGAGATAGAAATAGACTTTATTTTATTTTAATTTAATTGGCAAGATTGCATTTAAGTACCTTATGGCATAAAATTTAAATGTTCAAATATTATACATTAAAAAGTAAATTTGGTAATACATAATTTGGCCAAGTTTCTTTAATATAGTTTAGAAAATTCGTTAAGTTTTTTCAAAGTAATTTAATTTTAAAAGTTCGTGTTAATTTATGAAATTTACAAACAAAATGAAAATTGAGAAAATATTATTGGAAAAATAGCTTTGATATACACAGTTCCAATTTTCTTATAAAAATCAAATGTTAACTCTACTATCTTTCATTTTTGTACACATTATTATTTAATTTCAATTATATACATAATTGTAATTCTTAAATTAAATTCCCACTATGTCCATGGTATCCATCTTTAAATTAATATTAATTGAATTTCCATTTCCATTTAAAAATGTGACAAATTTTTATTACGTATTAAATTTTAGTGTTAAATTGAGTTTATTACTAAATTCTAGAAACTTTTACTTTTTACAGGCAAATGTAGTATATTATTATGGCATACAAAAGCAAAAATCCTAGCATTTAGGAATAAATTTAATGATGAATTTTCATTCAATAATTAAAATTATGTTTATAATATTTATTTTATTTAAGAATTAAACTTATGTACATTCAATTTATTTTAATTTGAGAATTAAAATTACCTACATAATTGAAATTTAATTTAATTTTGTTTAAGACTTAAAACTATGTACCTACGGAGTGGGCAAGTTAGTAATAAAAAACATTTTTTTTTTGTAAAAATGACATTATTGAAATTATTTTTAAGTTTTTAAAACGGACGCAAGGGGACGCAACTGCAGTACAATAGAAAAAAAGTAGGGGTTACTGGTAAATAATATTATCTTCAAATTGTCAGAGTTTGTTAAACTTAGATTTGTCTAAGATTTTAGCTTTAATTTAAACCACATATTGAATGATGTGTAGGTAATGTATTTTTGGGTTATGCCCGTTCTTTTCAAAGTTTTCTTAAAAAACTTAAATTCTTTTAAAAACAGCACAAAAAGATGATGTCTTCCACTAAAAACGGCATTTTGATATCATATATGGAAGTTTATTAGTCAGAAAATTGAGAAATGTTTCACCATTAAGAGCATCATTAATTATAAAGGCTCCCTAAAATGCCACATTAAACATTAACAGTCCATTTTTTTTTATGTTTCGTTTCTGGCAACTACGAAGCAATTAGCAATTTCAGGCCAATATTTTTCGTTTTTTAAATTGTGAGACTCCGTAGATGACCTTAATTTTTTTATTGTTGTTAATGGACAGGTAACAATTTGATCTCAATCTCAATTAAGTAGTCACAGATATTTTTCTTTACCGTAGTCTTTATAATGCTAACCTTGTTAAAACCATGTTTGATGTCCAGTGTTACCAGTATTACAAAATTTGAGGATTTGCTTCTTGAGGGTTTCTGGGAAATGTCAAAAACTTGTTTAATATTGTCGATTGTGGAACATCTTTTTTGGAAGCCGAATTGTCTATCCCGTTTTAAGAGTTTCGCCGTCGAATTAATAAGGCAGATAAGTTTTTGTTTTAACGTCTGTGGATTTTCTTTGATAAGGTTTAGGGTGGCAAATTTTTATGCGTTTGGAAGGACTTGGTCCTGCAAACACTTGATAAGGCTAGATGGTATAATTGCCAAGTTTTTTTATAATCTTTGAAGGGATCCCACCGGGCCTTGGCGCGTTTTTTGCCGTGATGTTGTTAGCAACTTGAACAATCTTACGACATGTTAACGGGGGTGAGTAGTTAACGGCGGTGGATCTAAATAAAGTAAATAGTGATTTAGCCACCATAAGTGTTTCATAGTGTCGCTGGCAGAGACGTAAACTTTTGAGTTTTTTCTCTCAGACATCATCTTCTACTTTGTTTTATGTGTGTTTCCATGATTTATAGTTACTATGCTTGGTACTTGCCTTAAGTTTAGTTTTAGTGATCACGTATTTCTTGTGAGCTTTATCATAGAAGATGGGATTTGGTTTTTTCTGGTTCTTAGTAGTATTCTTTTAACGAATTTCTTTCCTTTCTGGCATTTCTGATGTTTATATTCTACCAGTACCGCGTGCATTCCATTGTTCCGACTTTGTTAAGTAATGCTTGTGATCGTGTATTTTGAACAAAATTTTGACGCTTTGGCGTGTTCAATGATAAGGTTCATGGCAGTTTTATTGTACAGAAAAACTGCTGGTCTTTTACTGAAAGGCTTCGGGTTCAATTCCCGGTGCAAACATCGAATTTTTCGGCCGTACTCTCTAGCAAGGCAATGGCAAACCAGCGAGAGTATACTTGCCTAGTAAACCTCTCAACTAAGCCGTTTGGAATCGGCGTTAAACTGTAGGTCCCATGTATATGTCTCTACTGTCACGCAAAACAGATATACATGCGACGGGTACGCAACGTCCGGTAACGGATATGCGACTTCAAAACAAAAACCTCATGCTAATGTTACGGTGTTAGGTGAGGTTTTCCTCAAGGGACACTCCCCAATTTTTTATTTTACCTGCCAGGATGTTGTAACCAGAGTGATATCAATGAGGGATTGCTTATGTTTGTATTGCTTTGGTTGATTATGAGTAAGTTGTTTTCAATATACTATTTGGTCAGGGTTGTACCTTTGTTGTTTTCCATGTTGGACTACTAAGAAAAGGATTTGGCATTAAAGTCACTTCCAATGAGCAGGTTGATATTATGTTGTAGGGTTATAACTAGTTCTTGTAAGACAATTGCAATTTCCGTTATACGTAGTGGAGACAAAACAAAAAACAATTACGATTTTCTCGATGAGACCCGTAACGTGGTGATCGCTTTGTTTAATTTTTTTGGGTAAGGTTTTACTTTTAAGAATACAATTCCCACACGATTTGTTGCATTACAGTGCCCGTTTGTGTTATTTTGTGCTCGAGTAATGCTGGGTTGTTTCAACAGTACTATGTCTATGTTTTGTTCCGCATACGATTTAACCGAGAGATCTGTTGCGCATCTCAATCTACCTATGTTGATCTGTAATATTTTCATAGCGGTGTTTGGTGTCTGTCTAAAAGTTTCAATTTTTGTGGTTTGAATTTGGTGCAATCGTCTGATGAACTTTCCTATTGATAGGCTTGTTTCGTGACTAACCTACGAAACTTTGAGTTTTGGTTTGTTGCCTTCAACATTACAAAGATAGCAGAAAGATGCATTAGAGCACGTTTGTCCAGTATGATCTAAGCCCCCACAATTAAAGCAAGTTCTTTCTAATTCATGGAATTTACAATCCTGAGATGGGTACCCTACCCTTTTGCAAAATCTGCAATGGAAAATCTGTTCTGACTCTCTCACTCACTATATAAACCATCTCAAACCGATAGTTTTCTACTAAAGGCGTTACTAGTGTAACAGAGGCAAGTCTGTTGTCATAGTTGTTAGATTTACTGGTAATTCTTATATTTGTGCACTTGGGGTAGTTTTTTTGTGTAACTTTTTGATTAGCGCATTCTATCTTGTGTTGTATTTTTCTCAACATTGATAATCATTAGCGTTTTTTTCGTGCAGACAATGACTACTTTTCTAAAGCTGTTGTTAACCTACTCTTCTTCTTTCTTTATCCTAAATTGGATCCATAGTGGTCCGTGGAATTCTTTTCAATTTTTGATGTTGCTACAATGTTATTGATATTTTTTATAACCTCTGTAAGCCGAAATGGCACCAGTTAGTGGATTACTGTTAACGATGATTGGTACGTGGTCAATAATGCATGTTATGCAAATTTACTTTTCCATCACTGTAAAATGTTACATTGTCTGTCCACAATATAATTGAAACAAGTATAAAATTTTCTGCTGGCATGTTTAACAGCTAATGGCAATGATCCAACCTCCGATCAAAATCATCAATCGTCTCTTGTGCTGAGGTGTAGATTATATTTCATATAAGTTAAAACATATGTAACGTTTTCTTCTGTCAAACCATTACCCTGGTGATGGTATCTTGGTCGATAGATAGTTCGTGTCGTTCACAAACGTCTTGTCAACATAACAAACCTAACAGCATACATCCTGCATTCTGAATTTATTCAAAGTGAACTGTTAGCATAACGAATACTTTTTTTATTTTAAATCGGAATTTTTTAAAAATTACTGTTTTAAAACCTTTAAATAAGAAATTAAGAAAAATCGTCGTATGTTTTGTTACCAAAGCGTTTTATTAAAAGATCGTTGCGGTGACTTCAATATTCATTCTATTCATTCATACACTGGGAAGAATAGTAATTTTGTAATTTTTTACAAAATCAGTTCTTTTAAGGCCACATTTATATTAAAAAAATTGAAAGTCTACTTGCTGTAAATAACTTACCATAGAAATTGATATATTTTCTTGATTTTTGTACACTGAAAAAAATATATATATATTCAATACATTAGAATTAAAACCATTTGTTTCGTGTACGGCATGATTTTTATTAAAAATTTAATTTTTTGAGAATATATAAGTCGAAAAGGGGTACTGATATCAACGTGCAGTTTTTATTGAAACGTAGCATTTGTTGTGTTCTTTCCCATAGAATTGTATGCCTTGGCACTTGAAATGTTCAAGAAAATTGAAAAAACTGACATAATTTGAAAACACGCTACCTAACAAATATTTAAGAAATATTTAAAAAATATTTGTATAATAGAATTTTTGTTGATTAAAGGAAAATTTGACTTGCTATACAATAATGACTTTTTAAAACGTAAAAACGTTTAATATAATTATTACTGTAGGCTAGATTTAAATGTTAAAGTTAAAATTTTTATACAATTTTGAATTTAATATGAAGGCGTCGACTTCATCTATTTTACTAATATTGCTATAATAAAGTTCTTGTAAATTTTAATTCAAAGCGGCTACGCGTGCAGAATAAAATACTTCATTTTGATGTATGAAGGAAAAGGAGAAAATATAATCAAATAAATTGAAAATATAACTGTAATTACTGTTGCAATGACATTTTTTTGGAAAATGAAATTATATGAAATAGATACCTTAGCTTATATTATAAAAATGGTTAGAGATAAACAATGGAAATGGAGAACAGTGGTCATTGGTTAAAAATTTCAATAATAAAAAGATAATGAAAACTTTATCTATAAATGGTTGGTTTCCAGTGGCATGAGCAGGAATGATAAACACATAATACTATTAAAGTTGTTGTAAAGGTTAGATAAGGAAGAAGATACACAAAAAATACAAGAAATCTTTAAAGAAAGAGCGAAAAATGAAAAATATGTTAAAAAATCGGATGTGGATATATTGTCAATAACCGAAACTAAAGTTAGAAATGTCATTGATACTAAATATCTGTAGATTTATGACAAAGTAAGAAATAATGATCGTTTATTCTTGTATTTATCTATGAAGAAGAGAAAAATGTTATGAGAAGCAATATAGCTCAACAGTAACAAAAAATTGTATAGAAAAATATGAGGAACATATAAAAGAAGTGTGGAGACAAATAAAAAAACAGAAATTCTATGGTAAAAGGAAATGCACCATACATATCCAAATAATAACAAAAAACTTTTCATGAAATTAGTTAAAATGGATTTACGAAAAATAAAAGTCAACTGTTCTGAAAAATATTGAAAATAGCAGAATAAAAATAAAGAGATCACTTTGGAGAACTAAGTGCCAAACAAAAGAAATTGATAAAGAAACAATAAATAAAACGAGAGAAAACAATTGCAATAAGATAATTAAATAAATATTACACGTATTTTCCACTTACACTTTGTACAAGTGAGTTAAAAATAAAACAAGTAAAATAGAGAAGTAAAAAGAGCAATAGTTATAGTGCAAGAATAATAGAACAATGAATTAAAAATGGTAAAATAAGATAAGAACATAAAAGAAATTGTTAAGTACATATATAAATGTTATTATAGTAGAAAATTAAAAAACTTTTAGAAGGACAGGTGATAACGTTCAAGAAATGACTAATAACTAATATCTCTGTTAGATTAATATTGAATAAACGTGAACAACCTGATAAGAGGTATTAAGAAAAAAGATATGAAAACAGAATTATATCTCTACGTTTAAATCTTCAATAGTTTTTTGTTTTTCTACGCTTTTTGCTTCTAGTACTCTTTCATTAAACAATTCTAATTAAAACTTAGTATTCAGTCTTCTTTTTTTGTAGCACTACTTTCTTTAATTTTCTGTTCTTTATTTATCACTAGCACTGAATACTTTTGGCCAGTATGTAAGCTTACTGTCATCTAATAAGTAATAATAGTTTTAATTGCCTCCTTGAAATTAACCAAAAATTAACTTTAACCAATGACTGAAACACTGACATCATTGTTCAAATCCTGACGTCAAATAAGTCAATTATTTACTTCTCTCCCACATTCCTATAAAAAACCACTACCTCAAAACCAAAACAGATGCTCAATTTTTTTCTCAATCTAAGAATCATACAGTTTTGGTTGCAAGCTTGTTTTGTTCTTTCCTACTCTGATATTTATTTTTTCTTTACTTTCCTTCTTGCGTCAGTTTTGCTCCTAGATTTCCACTTTTACTGATCTTTTTATCTACTACCAATAATATTTCCTCGGAATTTTGTACTAATTTTTTTCCTTTATTAATTATTAACTCACATTTATTTTTCGTTTTAACATTCATATTTTTGTTTTCTCTTTTTTTGCACCTTTTCTAATGTCAAATTGGTGTGGTTTAGTTTTGTATTTGTCGCTCTTCTGTCATGTTTAATAAAGCTTTATTTTATGTGACCAAAATAATTTAATTTAATATATAATTTAAATTTTTCGTAACGTACTTTTCAGGGGTTGACAGTATTTTGGAGCATATATAAAACATTATTATTGTTTCTTCATCAAATTTTTCTTTTTCTTTATCGATTTTCAACACATTTGGTTTGCAAGTGATTAGTACATTTTCTTCCATACATGGGAGAAGATTGTATATTGTCTTTCCTAATAATGGACCTTGGTTTCATAATAAACTGAATAATTTTTTCACTGTTAGTACATCCATCTATTTTTAGTTACATCTTCCATCCGCCAAATGCAATATTCTCCTTTCTTTACTATTTTTTATTTTATTTATAGTTTATGAGCTTTCTTTCCTTAACTTTTTATGCAACGGTATTCTTGATTACCTCATAGATCTTTTACATTTTCCGACTACAACATTGAATTTTTTTATAGAGCTTAGTTTTTTTAATTCATTGTTAAACCTGCTCTAAACGGGATGACAATTTTCAATTATATTAAACATTAAATGGGAAGTTGTGCAAAGGTTTCCAAACCAAAAATTTTATAATTAGGAAAAAAATCTACTCTATTGAGACTGGCCGGTCGGTCGACCGTCCTTTCGTATGTAAACAAGTTATCAAAGATCCACCGGTCCCATTTTATTAAAACTTGGCATGCAGGTGTTATGTTTAATACCAACAATTTTATTAGTTTTTTAGCATAATTCGCCGAGCCAAAAGTATACTAATTTACATAGATTTTTGCAATTTACAAATAGTATATTAAGGAAGACCCCAAACCTCGTTGGCAGGATTTTAATGAAACTTATTACTTAAACGTTAATAATAAAACCGGAGTTATTAGTGAGTTTGGGCATAATTCATCGCGCCAAAAAAGGATTTAACCTACAAACATTTTTCAATTTTTAACATTTTGTCTTTAAATAAAAGTTATTGGTACTGTAATCATTACACTGTTTTTTAAACAATTTTCCGTCTAATCAGTAATTACCTAGATACGACAGTGATGTGACGCCCATTGTTTTAAGAATATTGTCAAAAATATTTGTAAATTCAAAAAAATTATGGAAAAGAAATTATTGAAAATTGTCGGTATTATCTACCACTTTTATCTTAAACATTTCTTTTTGAGAATAAATAGTCAATATAGGGCCAATAAGCGCAGAACTTAGTACTTACTACAAGCACGTTGTAGTATAGAGACGCCGATAACTGCATTAGAAGGCTAATAAAAAACTTCTTAAAACTACCTATTGTAGAATTTCTTAGAGGTTTATAAGACAATTACTAATGTAATGCAAATGATTTCAAAATAAATTTGTCTTATTTTGATTGTTTAAAAATTCTGTACTATTCTTTAAATGATTGATGTGATGATCAGTAGTTACTACAAACTAATGTTTCTAGCTTGCTCTGTAACTATTTCTTTAAAAACAAAAGAATTATCCCGTTGATTGTTGCCCTAACGCCGAGTTTTCTTGACGACGAGATGATTGACGGCAAAAACGTCAACAACGAGGTGACTACGGCAAGTTGTCACGGTTCTTACTCCATGCAGGTATGCTGCCTTCCCGTTTTCTTCTTTTTATTTTTTAGTAAAGTTATACTTGCTTTGACGCATTCGTCAATTTCCCCTCCTAGAAAACCGATTGAGGACAATGTATTCAATACGAGAAAAAATAATTTTTGTGTATATTTTGCCACTAAGTAGATATCTTTAGTGTGTATTCTATTGGTAAAAGTTCGTTACTTATTCAGGATTATTCGGTCGCCAAATTTGAAAACATTTTGTATGATTGTGTATTATACTTATATACTTTTTCTTTGCAATTACATAGTAGTTCTAATTCTATATTTATTTAAAACAAAAATTATTTAGTTAACATTAATTTTCGTGAACAGGTCAGGCATAATTTTATCTACGAACAAAACAAAAAAAATCAGAAAAAGGAAGCTTTTAGTCGTCCAATACGATTGTTATGAAACTTGCAAACCATATAATTGTATTGGACGACTAAAAGCTTCCTTTTTTTTACAATTATACCAATACCGAGAAAAAATGGATCTAAATTTCTTTTCGAAATAAAAAATAAATAAAAATAAAAAAATCATTTTTGGTACGAATGTATTCCCTTATCCAACATTGCTAAAAGATGTTTATTGGTAACTGGTATTTCGCGGTTAGTGTTAACAACTTCAAAGTGCTAGTTCATTCAAACAACCAAAGAAACAGCTAAAATTTATTCTTGAGCTGTTATACTAATTATTTCTTTTTCTTTCGGTTTTAATAAAAATAATTAAAAATTATTAACCTGAAGAGCTTCGTAAAATGTAAAAATAATTGAATTGAGAAGTAAATATATTGAGATTACTTTGGGGAAATCATTCAAAAAATACTACGGGCGCTAAACATCCGATTAAAATTTAGGAAAGAAAAGAAACTCGTCGAAACGTAATAATCTGAAATACGTACAATTTTCTATTTGTATTCAAAGCTCGGTTTATAAATACTGAATGCATTTAATTTTTGCATTCAAATATCGTCACAGATGCGTTTTTTTTTGTGGAAGCTTAACGTTGTTGGTTTTAAAATTAAAAATCGGCGCTTTATTGCAATCGGTATTAGTTCATAGTAATGTTGCGGTGAACTTGAATAAATATTAATGTGTCTGGTAATGATACATGATTAACACGTGCAATTATACCAGTTATATACACATGTGAGACCAAAACTAAATCACATTAATTGCTGGTTTGCAAGTTTCATAATGAATTTATGCGCGCGATAATCTTACCGTAATAAACGCGTTTAATGAAAATATCGCTCGAATATGGTTCGGTAAAAGACAAATAAAAGAACGCCATCAATAGCAGGGACTGCTTAGATACGTTTTCGAACAGGAAAAAAAGTTAATTCAAAAAATATACATTTTAAGCAGATCCAGTAATAAGAGAGTTTACATTTCATTTCAAATTTCTTGGTACTTTAAAATGTAATAAAACTAGAAAGATTGCAAAAGTAATTACAAAGTAATATAACAAGGTATCATCGTCATGTCGTATTTTAGATTAATCTCTTCTTAATTTTTAAGCACTTTTAAAATTTTTACAAAACAAATTTACATGAAATTTTGAGCTTCCCTTTTAACGAATAAACATTTTCTTTCGAAGTAATTATTCGGACACAAAAATATTTTACCTAATGTACATTTTTTTATTATCGTTAATCTACGGTTCTAAGATTTAATGAAAAGCAAAATATTAGTTAATATGTATTATGGATTTAATCTCTTTGGTTTCCGTTAATTAAAAAAACATTACTAGTTTTTATTTGTTTAAAATTAGTTTTGATAATGAGAATGCATATCATTGTCTTCATATCTACTTTGTAAAGTAATAAAATTGAAACTACACAATAAATAAATGCATGTATATACTTAAAAAATGTAGGATAATATTTTTCGCTGATTGACAGAAAGTGAATGTTTTTATTGATAAAAAATAGTTACCGTCTGTGAGACACAACCAGAATATGACAATATAAAGACTTAATTTTTATTAATGTAAACATTTGTATTGAAATTTGAACATTTCTAAATTTTACAGAAGTTTAGTCATTTTTCGTACTTGTAGGGAAGCTTTTCATAACAACATTTACAACATTCATATCATTTAGATATCCTGGAAAAGATTCTCTTACTAACACTAGATTTGCCAACTACGGAATCATCGACGTAACCCTCGGCTACTGTTAATGACTTTTAACCACCATGTCTCTTTCGTGCCAAAATTCACCGATACAAAGTAGCCAAACTTTTGCTCCAACAATGTATTAATTGGTCTTTGGTAATTAAAGGTAAAAAACCTTCCGTGTTTCATTCCTCTCAAAGAGAGGGAAAACCGAGACGCTTCCTTGCAAAATGAACAGACGCTTAAGAGAAACTAGCTAAGTCGTTCCACCAACGTTTTGACTCTCCAGGTGCTCTCAAGGTATCAGAATCAATAGTTACTAAATATAAAGGCAACTTTGATGGTCGAAACGTTGGTAGAAGGAATTACCTAGTTTTTCTTGAGCATCCGTTCCTTTACTCTTCAAGAAGGCCCACTACGTTCATTCATTTAATTATTTAAGTATAAGGAGACTACTAATATTATGGGAGTACTTTAGCCAGAAATGAGTGCACGTGTATATGTGTGACTTGGCTGAAAGTGTGGGTATTTTTTCGAAATTTTGAATACCCATCATTTGTCTCGAAGTTTTCCCATTAGCATTGGTCGATTATTAAATTTGGTTGAAAACCTGTACATTTCTGATAAATCTCCAATTATTCTGATACTACAAATAGTTTTAGTTTCATCATCATGAGCGAAACGATACTAAAAATAAAAGCAATAGAAGCTTATACTGTGTGTGCCAGGGAGAACGCACCATAGGATTTTTATTAAGGCAAAATATAGAACGGATCTACTTGTGCTATGATATTTTTCACCGTCGCGATACGACGTGCGTTGTAATTGTCAGTTGAAGTAAGAAAGAGAGAGCGGTTTGTGTGTGTGACGATTGTCATGTCTACCATAACTGTAATATTCCTTTTGACATTACTCAACCTAAAAATTTATTATTTTGTTTTTGCGAAAATTTTAATTGTTTAGTCGCTTTGATGTGATCGCTTTCTCAAGTAAATTCAACTAATTCTTTACATAATTATTTATGGAAAAAAAACAAAACAAATGTAAATTATTAGATAATTTTACGTTATAAACAAAAAGAATTTACATTATGAAGAATAAATTAAGGTTTGAAATGAATTTTTTGTGATTTTTTTAAAAAAAATTTAAAAAATAATAAAATATTATTTTTTTCAAAATACCTTTTTTTTTTTTAGGTAAGTAAAAAAAAAAAAAAAATACATATTTTTTAAAACACCAAACTCCTAAAATAAAAAATCCAAACTCTGTCCTTACGATTTAAGATGCAGTTATATCAATATGATAAAGTTTGCCTGAAATGAAAGTATAAGGGTTCTCATTCTGTGCTAAATAACAACATAAAAACTAAAAACACTCTTAACACAAAAAAAAAAAAAATAAAAAAAAAAATTTTATTCTGGCCAACAATTTTAACACCTTTTTCAATTAACATTCTCAACATTATTTAAAGCGGTAATTTTGAACCCCCCACAAAAAAAAACCCAAAACACCCACCCCAAATATAAGGTTTGGTGTTCCATTTAATGTAATTTAATTGCATTCATCAGTAAAACACAGATTTTTAATAAAGTTATCGTCATTATTAGATTTTTTCCATTAAAATTTCACCAAAATTTTTGTCTTTTTTTTAGCATCCGTTCTGAAAAGCTCTTGATGTTGAGAATAATGGTAGGACTTATACTTGTGTTTCTTTAGTATTCTATGTACACAACTTTTACTTAGACCGCAGTCAATACTTAGTTGTCGAACACTTATGATGGGATTATGCTGAACTGCTGCTAGTACATCAATCTCGTCGTTGTTGTTGTTAAGCCTGTCAAGCTGCACTAGCTTTGGTCGCTTATGAACACTGCCAGTATTTTCAAAGGTTTGAAATACTTGCATGACTGTACTAGCACTTGGAATCGGTCGATCTTAAAAAAGTGCAGCAAATAATGCTGAACAGTTTCTATAGCTTTCACCACTGCATACCCATTTAACCATTTGAACTTTTTCAGCAGTTGTATACACATTCATTATTGCAGATAGTTATAAAAGTAGCGCTAATAATTCAAATTTAAGTTGGTTGCTGCAACTTCAGAGCAATCAAAATGACACATACCGACGTCGCATTGGTTGAAAATTTTAAAGCACTAAGTAGATCCATTCTATATTTTGCTTTAATAAAAGTCCTATGTTGCGTTCTCCGTGGGACACACGGTATATACTATCAGCGTGTCACGCATTGTTACACTTGATTCTTATATAAACTTGAATAATTCCGAAAATCCTAATGGACCGTGATTATCAAAATTCATAAGCAAATTTCTGTTTTTAAAATTTTAAAATTTTCACAAAAATCAAGTTTGTTTTTATTATTTACCCTCTTAATTAATTCAATGTCGCCTACTCTATGGCTATTTTTAAAGCATATCCATAGCAACACTAAACCTATTTGAGCGAAGATATTTGACATGAACTAAGTGCTCTTTATAACGAGTTTTAATAGGTCTTTTGCTTTGCCCTATATATACTTGGTTACAGTCTTTACAATTTATTTTATATATTCCCGATTTATCACACATTTCCATTGGGTCTTTTGAATTGCATAAAAGATTTTGCAAGTTGTTACTACTAGAGGTATCTGTTTTATAATCAAATTTTAAAAATATTTTTTGAAGACCTTTTGTGTATGTGGAATAATTTGGTAATTTGACATATTTCTTATCTATTTTGCTATTACTAGTTCCTAACGTTGTAATGTTTCTAATGTTTAACTTATGTTTATGTTTTCTAATTATGTTTGTGACAATTGATTCTTGAAAACCATTGTATGATGCGATCTGCTTAATATTTCGCAGTTCTTTATTAAAGTTTTGTTTTGACAATGGGAAATGTAATAATCTGTGAATCAAAAGTTTATGTTGCATACTATAGTTAGAATCAATTGTTATAAACCTCATAGTGTTAGTGTCTTTACGATAAATATCTATATCTAGTTTGTTGCCATTTCTTGTCACTAAAGTATCAGAAAAAGGTAACTTAAGGTTTTTGTTCGTAGGTAAACTTGATGTTAAATTTGTTTAATTTTAAATTGTTTTAGTGTGTGTGAAATTTATTAATATTTAAAATAAATTAATTTTTTAATGTTATTAATGAGGTGATAAAGGTGTTTGTTGTATGTTGTGATAATTTTGAGTAGTTTGAATAATATTTTGTTTTTAAAATTATCTACTTTAAATTGTCTAAATAATTTTGGTGTAACATATCTTTCATATAATCTAAAGTCATATCAATCGGAACGCTTGGAAATAATGAACAGACATCGAATGAAACTGAAACTTTGTGCCCAGTCAGCTCAATGTTTTCAATTTTTTCAATAAAATTGTATGAATTTTGAACACTGAAATGTGACTGTTAATATTGAAAATTGTTGAATTTATTTGACAACCATTTAGATGTCAGATAAGTAGGAGCATTAATACCTAAAACAATGGGCCGCATTGCTTTTCCGGATTTATGTATCTTAGGCAAACAATACCTTCTAGGAAGAACCGGGTTAGATACCGTTGGTCTAAACCTAAGTGGTTTTGCTATAATATTTTTACATTCTAATAAGATTCTACAAGTATCAGCAATCATTTTGGGAAGAGAATTTTTAGATATTAATGAATAGGGGCCTTCATTAAGCATCACCTGAACTAACTCAAAACAATTCTTTTTGCCTAAAATAACTACTTTATTGCCTTTGAGATAACAACAATTTTTCTGTTTAAGATTTTTAACAATGTTTATTTCTCTCGCATTAAATTTATATTTTGGTAACTGCTGATTATTGTCTGAAATTTGAATTTTACAGGCATTTCTAATAAATGTTTTAGAGTTATCATCTAAAGGTTTGATCGAACTTTTTAATTTCTACAATAATCTGATCTATGGGTGCTTTGTTAAATTTGAGGTTATATTTCAAGCCTTTATTCAACAAAGTTAATTCGTCATATTGTTTAAAAGCTTTGAGAATTTGTTTACCACTATGTTAGATTTTTTAGATAATTTTGTAAACTGTAATCTGTGTTGAATAATTTCATTAATATGGTGCAAAAATTTAATCCATTTAACATAATCCTGAAGTTAGTTTTAAATGTAACTCATATGCTTTTTTATTTACTTATTTTACCGTATGACATTTAATTTCCAAATCGAACCATTTACGCTTAACAAATTCTAGCGCCTTTTGACATGAGTAGAATTAATATTTGCCTAAACTTTCATAAATAAGAAACCACTTGCTTTTATGGCAAGATTTAAGAAATTCGATGTCACATTTAACAAAAGAAATCTTACCTTTAATCTTGAAGAACCTGTTTCGTAGTGTAGACTTGGAAGCCATCTTGACAAAGGAGTATAATTTTTGGTGCAGTTTTTTTGATGTTTTCCGTTCGTTAAAATAGACGCTGCAGTTTAGAATTCCAGTCCTTTGATTAACAGTACTACTTTAACGTTAGTAGCGTTTAATAGGTACAATGAGGATTTCAATATACTAGAAGAAGAGAATGTAAAACAGGTATCAAAGTATATATAACATGTAATCTGTTTCATAAATATGGTGACCAGTTTAAGAATACATATGTAGACGAAAGACCCTTCTCCGTATTTTATATTTCTGATTAAGAATCAGTTGAAGACTATTCATGATTATTGCGGGGGACCTGTGTTGCCTCGAGATTCATCATTTCTTAGATAATACAATTATATTCTCATTTCTTTGCCTGCATTTCTATGGGGATCTACTTACTATTTGCTCATATAGGGATTTCTCTCATGAAACCTTCTAGTTTCATACAGTCAGTTTTGTTGCGTCATCCAACTTCCTAGAGTTATTTGTAACTTTTTCATTTTAATGGTTTGGATAAAAATTTTTATATTCAAAATAATGGCTAGGCAGATTTTCTTGAATGTCCCAATTTGGTTACCCAAAGTTAAAACTCATCAATTAAATTCTTGTCAAGATTAACGATGTTGTCAGATTAATGTCTTTAAATTTTTTTCTACTTACCAGCAAGGGGTAAATAGCTTCCAAACTTAACACCATCCGTTACTTGAGATAGTTGCCAAAAAGTAACTACTAGTTACTACTTCTAGTAGTAGTAATGCTTCGGCTGCCAACCTAGTAATTAAATCATCAGATTTGCTGCCTAGTTAAACCAATAACTATTTATTAGACGATTACTAATATTAAATACTAAAATAAAATCTTTAAATGAGATCTTTGCATTTGTCGCTGTCATCATAGATACATAGAATCCTTCTAGAAATATTTTTTGCTTGTTGCTGTCAACCTGGAAATACAAATATTTCCGGAAAAAAATCATGGTGTTTGGAGTGGGACCAATATTTCTAGTAACGACATTTGTTTACTTATTTTATCAATTTACATAGAGTTATTGTAGTAATTATCCATTGGCCACAGGTATTTTGAAATGAGGCAATTAAACTAAAAAATTAATTAATTTTTTTCCTCATTGCATCAACAATATTTTTATGATACTCCACATCCATTTGTGAGAGGTAGTTTTTCAATTTCTGGTTAAGGTTAACTTTTGCTTAATTTCCAAGAATTATCACTGTGTATAACAGTAAACTCAAAATTAAAGTTAACTTATGATAGAAAAACTGGCCATAAGTAAGGGGCAATAGAATGACTATTACTTTGACCAGTTAATTTGCTAAATTGTTTTTCTTGTACATCGTTACAGCAGTTTCGCGATTGATAATTTTCACTTTTGGACCTATTATTTCAAAACTTCGTTTTGTCTAACGGGACAATTTTTGTCATCATCATCATCACTCAGCTATAGTAGTCCACTGCTGAACATAAGCTTCTCGTTTATTTTGCCACTTGTATCCAATTACCACAGATTCTTTTGATGTCATCGGTCCATCGTGTGGGGGCGCCTCTACTACGATAAACTTCGTGCCTCGACGCCACTCCAATAGTTTTTAGACCATCTTCCGTCCGTTCTTTTAGCTACGTGGCCGGCCCAGTTCTACTTAAAGTTGTTATTTTTTGATTACATCTATAACACCTGTTCTTTGGCGAATAATCTCATTTTGTATTCGTTCTCTGAGGAAATACCCAGAATAGCCCTCTCCATCGCCCGTTGACACGCAGTTTCTTTGCTGACTTTTTGTAAGCGTCAATGTTTCGGCTCCGTATGTCATCGCTGGTAATACGCACTGATTGTATACTTTTCGTTTTAGACTGATGGGAATATCCGACTTGAAAACATACTTTAAACTTTCAAAGATGCCCACCCCAAGCCTACTTCCGGAGAATTTTGTACCTCCTTTAGAATTCTCGTACTGCCAATTTGGTATTCACGTTAAAAATAATCAATCGGTTGTAACATGCTCTGGCCTTTTTAATAACCTAATATATAAACAATGCAATCATCATTTACCATTAAAAATTTTAAAAAAATTACCTGATTAAATTAAATTTCTAAATTGGTTGCCAACCATTTGCTATAGATAAACATATCTAAAATATCACCAATACTTTTTAAGCAGCCAAGATCATCTATGAAATGCTCCTCACTGATAAGTGTGAGTTAGTTTTCTGATATACCAGTGGTTCAAAATGTAAGCCTGCTTGAAATTCAAATTGATCAGTGTCTAACCTAGATTAAACATGTTAAAGTTCTGCTTAAATTAAATTTAGGATGTTTTGCGCCAAAGAGAATGAAGTCCTTAGTATCTAGGGATGTTCTTTAGTAACTGTACCATGTACTTTTCCTTGCGCGTCTGAGGTACGAAATAATCTTCTGGGATTCTTTCTCGGAATTGAAAAGTGCTTTTTAATGTTAAAAAGCTGCTGTAAGAGTATTGGCAAATAAACCGTCGCGCAGTAGTTGTAGTGGATTATTCCAGAAGCTAGGACTTCTCACTGCTCCGGAGCTCTATGTATATGAATGTATAGTGTTTCTCCTGAGTCCTAAATGTGGTAAACTACAACGTCACAAACACCGTTATAACACAAGGCATAAAGACAAGATTCCTATTGTTCTTCATTGCACAGTGAGATTTGAGAGTGGTTTCCACTAAATTTTATAACATGCTGCTCCAGTATGTCAGGGTGCTCAGGGTGAGGGCGCTGAAACAGGTAATTTGGCTGCTAATTCTTTTAAACCACCTCCTTGGTAAATATTGGATTGTATTGCACACAACTAGGAGTTTCATTAGTATTGTTTGTCTTTTCTTTAAAATAATAAACAAGACATTTTTACCCTTCTCTTCTTCGTCAATTTGGGATATATCCAGCTATGAAGAACAAAAATTAACAAAAACAAGAAAGTACTATCCGTATTCGCTCTCTATCTTAAAGCGCTTCATCAGGACAAGGACTTGAAAAATCGAAAACTTAAACAAACAACTAAAAGTTTCAATTGAGAATCCGGTTTTACAACTTCCTCCTCTGATTTTTGCGGTTTATCTTGGATTTTACTTTTGCTTGTTTTATGTTTTCCACCTGATAAACCACAGATAGGTAGCAAAACGCTAGCACTATGTTTTTTTTATTTCTAAGTCTATCTATACCTACTGTATAGAATTTTTATATCTAAAGACCTTTTTTTTTCATTTGACAACAATGCTGTTTTTTTTCATAATAGACAAAAAAGTAGAAGTGAATCACTGAGATCTCATAAAGTTGACAATTGTCGGTGGCGACTAGAACTTATACAAAGCATCATTTTAAATGATGTCGAATGAGATTATCTTCTTTGATTGCTGAACTAAGTAGTTTGTTTAATGGTTTTTTTTTTTAAACCAAAGAAGATAGGTAACAAAATCAAGGTGTACAAATTATCCCCCAACTTCAACGAAAACAACAACCAAATTAATGCACTCTATTGCTCTTATAGCAATCAATGGTCCACGAATCACAAAGAAAAAACTGTGGTATGTGTTTAACTCCATCCGGGAGTTTTTTCTGCCACTTGTCTTTGAAACAACAATTGAGAAAAATTTATTGAAATTTCACCTAACTCATCGCATAACAATTGAAGCACAGCAAGGGCAATAAGTTAGTCAGAATTAAAAATAATGCTAAGAAGGTTGGTCCGTGAAGTTAACACGCACTAACAAAAAATTTTGTAATTGTCATTACTGCTCCTTAGTGTTTCTTGGCGCTTCATAAACAAAATTATTCCCACCATTTGAAAAAATTCAAATTCTAAAAGGCTAACTGAGTTAGTTCATAGCAGTCATAATACAATTGTTATTTTTAATAATCCAAACTTTTAACCATGAAGTAGTTGAAACTGAATCATCTAGTAGTGCAGGAATAGCTGAACTAGAAGAGGAAGACATGGCATTGGTAGCATTTTCTAAAACTTATAAAAGCAAATCTGTGCATTTTTCTTAATTTCTAAACAACTCTAGAAATGTAAACTGTTTTGACCATAATTAATTTGGACTAAATGTAACATACAGTTGAATCATTTAAGATAACAAAACCATATTTACAGTGCTTTTGAATTTGATTTTTTTTCAAAACGCTTGAAAATCATAATATATTTTATGAAGCACTAAAGATCAATTATAAATAAAATGTGTGTCTTGCGACATCTCGTGTAAACATTGACACGTGTGAATAGTATAAACTAAGAAAAATGCCAACAGTTAACTGTGACGGCATGTGTGTGTTAAAGTGCAAAGCGCTATCTAAGCGATAGCTTTAATGCTTGTAACACATTGCCGATAAAGCCAAGTATTCACACGTGTCGATGTTTATACGAGATGTCGCAAGACACACATTTTACTTATGTTCATTGCTCCACGAGAGCTTAAAAGACCAACCGCCGTCTTGTATTGTCGTATACCCCACTTAAGTATACACCTCTGATGAGCTCACAATAAGAGCGAAATGCTGCATTAGGTGTTCTTTTGTTGCGTGTGTGCTTCTGCACAAATTATACTTGACTTTATCGGCAACGTGTGTTACAAGCATTGAAGCTATCGCTTAGATAGCGCTTTGCACTTTAACACACACATGCTGTTACAGTTAACTGTTGGCATTTTTCTTAATCAATTATAAAATTTTTGTTGTGTTGTGTTAAAATCTGATTTTCTTTGCAAACGTTTGGGGAGATAATTTCTTTTATGGAGCACTAAAAATATTAACAAAACACTAACTATAGATTCTAAAATTTTTGTTAGTGTTTCTAATGTAGCGGAAAGTTGGCAAGCTCTCTTTTATGAAGAACTAATTTTTCTAACTGCTTATTGAAGTTGGAACGCCTTTTAGAGTTTAATTTTTTCTGCAAATAATTCGAAATTACTGTTGCCGAAATCTGGAGAAATACCTATTATTGTTTGAGACATTGACAACCTAGGTTAAGATATGGCGCCTCAGAGTTAAACACTTTCTACTTACTACCTTGTATATTGAGGCACTTGTCTGTAAAATAAAATTATGAATATCCGGGCGTTGTCCATATACAATCTGGTATTTTGCTAGGAAACGTCTTAAGCCCTATACTATATTAATTTTACTCTGTAGATTTACAACCAATCACATTTGGAAATGACACACACATTTTGGCTTCTCGTGCAGTCCCTACAGAAACATCAAAATGTGCTGTTTTTTTGATACCTCTTCAAGCACATTCAAAAAAAAACAGAATTAAAAATTTCTGAAAATGCCCAAGTGGGAATCTTTATCTTGTAAACGTTGTATATTTAGTTAACGGGCATTATATTTTTTTAGCATTATCTTGATTTTTTTCCAATCATAGTGTTCATAATCTTGAGGTGTTGAATGCAATTTTGCTGCAAACTGTTTTTATTGCTAGTATTTTTTTATCGATTTAAGTAAAATATTAAGTTAACTGGAAAATATTAGACACATATCACAACTGTTTCTTGAGACCAAAGTACTGTTGTATAAAGAGACCTACATATCAGTTGGCAAAACTGATATTATTCAATGATTTAAAGTTGTTATTATTCTAGGTGGACGTGGAGTTATAAATAAAGATCTCAAAATTACATATACAGCCGTCGTTTCTCTCAAACTTGTGAGGACTTTATCGAGGTTTAACAGGTTTGGGAAGACCGTCGGTCTGCGATTCATAGGTTTCTGTTTTGAAATTCCAGCAAATATTATATAGCAATAAATGAACAAGTGTATAAATTACATAACAGGCGTTCAAATAAAGAACTAGAATAGATATATCTTGAAAATTTCTTGGACATTTAGTAATTATTTTAACAAAGTATTTAAGAACACACAGGAGATAGTAATTTACTAGTAACTTTCTTAATTTTTAGTTAATTTGACAAAGTTTGGACATTAGTTCTAGAAAAAATATCCAAGTGTGTGTGACTGCTAAATTCTTCATATACATATATTTACAAAAAAATCCACGATTTTATTTAACAACTGTTAGTGGTAATTTGTTTCATATTAGAAAGAATTATAATATTTGTACTGTTGTTGGACATTTTAATCTAATTTTACTATTTGTTTTTAGGTTTCCTTCCACAACCTATATACCACGTTGAGCGATCAAACATCAATTATTTGGTAAGAATTTATTTAATATTAAAAAAGCAATACATTATTATTTTAGTATTGTACACGACTCCATGGTTTCTCATTCCAAATTATAATATGTATTATCTAACATGTAACAAGTTCAAGTAAATATTAAAATTAATGTTGAATAATGTAAATATTTTAAAATATTTATTTATTTAAGAAACTAGTGGATTAGTTATTTTAGAGAAAATAGGAAAACAACAGTAGATTTTTCTAAAAGTAGGAAATTAATTTTTTGTTAGCATTACAGCAACTTTGTCGACAGATGTGTAAGCAGTTACATAAATCGATTCTTCAATTTTATTATAGCTAACTAAGTATTGGCAAAAAACACAATCTCAAACGATAGCAAATAAACCCCAAAAATTCCTCGACAACTATTTCGTTTCTTTGGAACTCCTCAGGAGTGAGAGAACTCCAGTGTAAGTTCACTATTGTACTAATGCCAGCTGTTGACTATATTACCCACAGGCGGGCATATCATATATGACTAATAAATGTTATGATATCTAGTGTAGACTCGTGCTATCATCGTAACACGTCCAAAAATTCATTTGCATTAAAGCAACTTTGTCGACAGATGTGTAATCGAATATATAATTTGTTAAAACGTTTTTTGATAAAATAACTGCCCGTAAAATTTGCTTTTAAAATTAATTAAGAATGTGTAATGAGTGTAGATGCGAGAAAGTTAGTGCGGGTACCGTACCATTTATTGATTTATTTATTGATTCTGTTAGAGTGGTTAACACTTTTTTCTTTCTTTCTTTCTTGGTTTGCCTTTAGATGAGATCGTACTAGCTCTGGATATACAACCTGTATACCGCAGGCTGGTTTCTTATTGACTAGTAGTTCTTTATTAATAGATGACGTTTAGACACTCCTTATTTGTCAATGTATCTGTTTCATCCTTTATTGGTCTATCAGTAACATACGAACATTAAAAATCACACTCATCAAACACATTCGGATTAAAAAAAATTGTACCAGTTCTTTCAAATCCTTCTACTACTAGTAGCCCTGCTTAAATTAGTTGCTTGTGGTGTTCGTAAAATCAAACAGAGCTTTCTCTTTCTAAGAAGGCTGATACGTTTCCACCAGTCTTATTATTAACTTATCAGAATAAAGCAAATAGCAAACTGGTAAGCAAACTCAAAGTTGTTTTTAGCGATAAGCACATTTTAGAGGCACTAGTGAGGTAGTACGAATGCATATTCCTTTTCTGAGGTGAATATTTAAAAAAACATGTTTTTTTTTCAAAACTAAATTTTTTTTTATTAATTGTATTCAGCAAACCATTTGTTTAATGCTGATTTGGCAACAAAAAACGCGTTTAACCGTCAATCTTTGTACTCCGAATAAAAAGGTTTGCTTTAAGGTATGGACGACTTACTTTGGGGTTTTGCAACAGAAGTAATTTTAATTAGATTTTGATTTTAAACTAAAACAACATTTGCATACAAACGATTGTAGTATATAGTACCACTATACACTGTGTCCAAGATAAAAATGAACAGTACGGGGATCTTGAAAACGGTAAAAGATACAAGGTCGCTCAAATTGTAAAAATTGGGCAATTTAAACTATTTCTTACAAAATTAGGTTCTAAAAAATTATGTGTGATACATTGTTGAACTTGTAAAAAAAATACTACCAAATACAAGGTGTTCTTTGAATGCGGCCATATAAAAAAATAAAGCTGTTGATGGTTTCTTCGAGATGAAATGTTGGATAAAATTTTTTAAAACTCAATTTTCTAAAGCTCTAAAAGTGTCAATCAAAAAGTGTTTTTAGATTTTTAACATTTTTAAAAATAAACCCAAAAATACGAAAAATAAAAATCCAAGAAATTGATTTTTTTTTTGAAAAATCTCAACAAAAACTATTAATAAACTTTTTCAAACACCATGTAAGTATACTTTAAATTGCCCAACTTTTTTGCAATTTAAGAAACTTTGTATCTTCTACCGTTTTCAAGATCTCCATGTTGTTCATTATTACCTTGAACACAGTGTATACCATAGTAATGACGTCCTACTATACACCAGCCGAAACTTTTTTCCGGTATTTTTTTATTAATACTATTTATTTATTCGTATGTTACATTATTTTTAATTATTGCATTGTGATGTAAGGGTTATGTATAGTGCACCCGAAGATCAGTACAAACATGTATAGTGTGGAGACGAAACCGTGTGTAATTGTGAATTCGTTCGTCTTGGCGAACAATTTGCTTCAAGGTTTAAGAAAACCACTAAAACCTAAACATATCAATACACATATCTGATCCACTGTGGAAAGGAAGAAATAAATATTTTCATATTTTAGAAAATTGTCCATTGAACTGAAAATGTAAACAGGTTATTCTTTTGATACCAAATGTCGGTAATGTACTTTATGCACTTCAATCAAAATTTTGTTTAGGAAATGTTTACAAAATAAAATTAGAAATAATTTTGATTTAAAAAACGTCTACAAGCAATAACTTTTAAATTAAATCAAAAACTAAACATGGTTATTTGGGTTGACTGATTATTACTTATTTTTAAATAAATCTAACCTACTAATTATTGTAAGTTATTAAAAAAATCATTAAACTCTCTATTCATAATATTTAGTCCTTACAAAATGTATATTTTATGACGTTTCATTTTTTTCTGTAGTTAATATAAAAAGTGAAAATAAAAACTAAGGCAATTCTTATTGTCAACGTATATATTTAGTTTTTGACAAGAATTTATTACATAATTATAATTAAGATACCAAGTTATAGTTTAAAATTAAATGAAAACTTTTTTTTTAAATAAAGGTATTACTATATAAATAAATATAAGAAATCAATAATGGGTGTGACCTCCATTATTATTGATACATTCTTGGAGGCGTCTGCTCATTGACGCTATCAAGGTATCAATATAATTAATATTAATCGTTTCCCATGCGGTATCAATGGCTGCAATTAGTGCATTACGGTTTACTGGTATAAAATTTGGCCCTTGTTGTCTTCGGATAACAGCAAGTATTCGAGCCCAAACATTTTCGATAATGTTAAAATCTGGGCTTTTGCTGGCCAGGGTAACAGCTCCAAGTTATTTTCTCGTATCCAATTGCGCACAACCCGCGAAGTATGAATAGGGGCGTTGTCCTTTAACAACAAAAATACATTATGAAAATGTTAATTCAACAGATCTCGAACTATTTCTGGAGAAATTATAGTGAAATAAGAATACTTACTTGTTGGAAAAAATAATCTTCGTCTGGATAAAACACTTCGACTGAAGGTTTCATAATAGTTTCAAAATATCTAAATACGCAGCAGAATCAAGACGTCCATCGATAGCCCAACAAACTCCTGGACCCCGCGCGCTAACCCAACCCCACACATTCACAGAAAAATAACCACTTTGTTTTTTAGGACATGTGATTATCACTAGATTCCAAAATTACAAAGGTTCGTTCACGTATCGCCTTGCAAATTCCAGACGACGTCTCATATTTTCGTCACTGAGAACTTCTTTCGCAGCAGCATTATACTTCTTTATTCCCATCTCCTTTAATCTTTTTGTGCAGTTATACGGCATCCGGGAAAATGTGTATCTGCTATAGCCCTGGAGTATGTAGCAAATGGTTGTTCTGTTACGTAATGAAACAACTCGAGATCTTGAGCACGTGTAGATACTTTAGGTCTACCACTTCCGATGGCTCTTTCCAAAGTGTGTTCAAGATTCCATTTTACTCGGTAATGCCCTACGGTGCTTTTTGGTATATCTAACATACGTGAAATTTCACGCACGCTACGGCCCGCCGCTAATTCCGAAACAATCCGCGCTTTCAAATCAGCACCGAGATGAGGTGGCATTTTCACAACACTTGAAATTTTAAACTAAAATGGAATTTACATTTCTTACTTTATTTATTGGTTCACACTACCCCTTCTCAAACAGTAGGTAATTGTTTATTTATTACATACTTCTAATGACCAATGTAACAACCCTTAGAGCAATATGACTCAAAGGAAGTAAATTAAACAAGCAAGGATATTCTATTGTTATTGAAACTTATTCATAAAGTAAAAGCCATTTCTTTATAATGCTAATGGACAGGATTTTCTTTTAAGTATTAAGATTACAATAGAGGACTTATAAACTTTCGAAAATATCTAATTATAAATATTTACACTGCAATTGCGCTTTTTCCTTAATAATTTCTTAGCAATAACATACACGTTCTTGGTTTTAAGTTGTCATAAATTTGATATGATATAAATTTGTGTTTCTAATATTACATCACAAACTAATCTTTATTCGCCAAAAATTGTTGCTTAAGTTGTAAAGCTTCGTACACACCTGAACAACAAACCGAGCAACAAACATAACAACGAACCGAAAGTCAAACAGAACGACAAACGATCTTTTATGATTTCCACAATCCGAACAACAAACGGAACGTTTGTGCTGTTCCCATAATTATTTTCAGTAGTTTTCAGTTCATATATATTTATTATTGAGAAGAGAAAATTGCGGAAAACAAGAAGATAGTGCCAACCAAATTTTTACGCACAAAGAAGAGTAAAAATTATAATTTACTTCGCTTTTTTTTATTTTGGAAATTTCCCGCCCAAATGATGCTAATAGGGACATCATTTTTTCTTGCATTCTTAAACACTGATTAATTTAAAACATTTTTCTTCTGTCAACTCCATAATATTACCTAAAACACAACAAACCCACAAAAGGAAGGACAAAAATAAATAATTTAATTCTCCCGCATAAGTTTGTTCGCCGTTTTGTTTAGATTCGTCCAAACCTGCAAACGCATTCGCGCGCATTTTCTTTGATGTCGGAGAAAAAACCGACAAATTGCGGGAACGCCGCAAACCGTTCGTGGAACAATCAGGACTTGCGAATCTGTTCTAAAATTCGTACGTAGCACCGTCCAAATTAATGTTCCGATTGCCGTTCGGTTCGTTGTTCTGTTTGTTCCTCGGTTTGTTGTTCAGGTGTGTACGAAGCTTTACAATAAGCATATTAATATGAACTATATCTTATGAAAGGAGAGTTATGTAACTATAATTAACGACTTAACGTTACGTTAGTAGATTCCATTTACTATTTACACATATTTTCTTGGAACATTCGATAATTAACTATCGGGATATGATGACCCTATACTTCGCAGGTTGTGCGCAACTGGATACAAGCAAATAACTTGGAGCTGTTACCCTGGCCAGCAAAAGCCCAGATTTTAACATTATCGAAAATGTTTGGGCTCGAATACTTGCTGTTATCCGAAGACAACAAGGGCCAAATTTTATACCAGTAAACCGTAATGCACTAATTGCAGCCATTGATACCGCATGGGAAACGATTAATATTAATTATATTGATACCTTGATAGCGTCAATGAGCAGACGCCTCCAAGAATGTATCAATAATAATGGAGGTCACACCCATTACTGATTTCTTATATTTATTTATATAGTAATACCTTTATTTAAATAAAAACGTTTTCATTTAATTTTAAACTATAACCTGCTGTTAGAATTGTAAACGATACCCTTAAGCCCCCGCTTCACAATGTGCAAACTTTGTTTACAGAAATTGTGGTGTCAAGTTTTAAATTTCATTAATGTACATTGCAGTAAATGCTCAATATTTTTCAAAATCAATCTTTACATTGCCTGCATATTCGTTGGTGGATAAATTTCAGAATTGACTGATTAAACTTTTTTTAAATTAGCATGAAAACAAACTCCAACAATGAAACTATAAAAATTCTATAAATTTAACTATAGTGTTTTCTGCCTATAGTTTTTCTAGAATCTCGTGTAGACCTACTGATTTTCTCTACTGTGCATTCAGTGTGTGTTTATGTTCTATCTTCTTTGCTTCTTTTAATTTTCTCAGTATTGTGTTTTTTTTTTGTACACTATCCTTATTTTTTTTATAAACGGCTATCTTTAATCAGTTGTTATCTAAATTTTCCTTTTTATTTGTTTGTCTTTTTTTCGAGTTCTTCCATTTCAGTTTATATTAATTGTGATGAATTCATTGGGCGATAGTGGATCTGTTAGAAAATGTTTTCTGAATTTTAATGTGTTCAGTTTATACGTTTAGCTTTATTTGTTTGAAGCTAACTTTTGATGATTGCGTAATATTTTAACTAAATCAGTGAAATGTGTTTTACAAAACGGTGCCTCTAGTCTAGCAATGCCAGATTGAAAGATTTAGTAAGAAACACAACGCATATGAATAAAATGAACCAAATACAGAAAATTGCACATTGATGTGAGAGAGTGTCTTTACTTTCGATAGAACAAAAATGCAACGCAAAGAATCGGATTGCTTATCTTTGTTCAAAAAGCACGCACAACCAACATAGTGGGTGGGACAGAGGTTTTACAAAACCTGATAAAGAAAGATTTATTTTTTTATGAAAAATTGCTTACTGTACTACAAAGTTAGAATATGAATAAAATGCACCAAAAAGTTGCCCTTACATGAAGATGGCTCTACGGTCGATTTAACCGTAGTCGCGCGTCAAAGTTGAACCGGAGTTTGTTTCAAAAGTCCTGTGACGTCTGTGACAATGACTAGGTGTGTATACACCAGTTGCACAAATAATAAAAAGAACAGATTTATATAGACATCATCTACATGTCGGGGTAAATTTGCGTTGCGTATCTTCCCAAATGTTTTATACAACGAGCAACACTTTGGGAGCTAGTCAAAAGATGTTTCCATAGTCCAACGATAAAAATGCGTTAACTTTTTACCATTTACGAATCCTGGTATCGGTGGGATATACGGATTAAGTAAAATCAATAGCTTGTCAGAAACTTACCGCGTTTTACGGTTTTAAGTTACGTAAATACAAACATTCGAGTTTAATTTATTTTACAACAACTTACATTTGTAAACTGATTAGAAATCTACATCAGTATCCAATATTAATATAAACCCCTATAATTCAGACATGCCCGTTTTTTATGTGTAGATGTCATAATTTTAGTACAAATACAAGAATATATTACAATTATGTTTACCCATTAATTTCATTTTAATTTAACTAAGCAATTTTATTGTATGATATGGAAGCTGAATATTCTTGTTTTTTTATCAAAAAGTACGCAAACTGAAGTCCTTTGTTTAATTTTTTTGCTAATTACAAGTAATTCGAAAATAAATTTGTTTATTTCTACCTTCGCTTTTTAATATAAACAACATTTAAATTTTAATTTAAGTTAACGGCAAAACGAAATGTAAAATTTTACCACCTACACCTACAACCCAAATTTGCATTTTTATAAGTAACGTTATTAATAACGTTTCCCTCTTTATCCGAAGAAATATTCCGATACACGAATATAATGTTATTAGACAACTTAAAGGAGAATTTCACCAGCTTAAATGTGTTTATTTGAGAAACCAACGTTAAGTTGCGGTTATCCCAGTCGTAAATTAATAACTCTAGAAGGGCAGGTCGTAGATAGGATAGAGTTTCAGAGTTGGTGTTACATTTTAATTATATTCTCAGCACGTGCTTAGTTTCAGATTGCCTTACATTAATTCTAGATTTTATTTATAATTTAGAACGAGTTCTAATTTTGTTCATACGTCCAAATTACTTCTGCGAAATTTGCGAGCGACGTTTTTATTATTCTCTTTTTTTTTGAGATATTATGCGGTGTAGTTGTTCAAACACCGTACATATTATGAAATTGTAAAAAAATCGTATGAATGAATTCTATTAATAAAAGAGAAAACAAGTTTAGGAATTTACAACATAATGACGTTTATTTGCACACGACCTTAATTTATGCCGCTTTTATAATAAAATTCTATCAGTGCTTTGCCTATTATTAAGCCTCAGGAAAGCTTTTATATTTATTTAGTCTGCCATAAAAACGCAACCGTAACAATGAATATTTACAAAATTAGCTTACATTCCCGATTATACTTTACGTAAATACATCATCCCAATCGAAATTTTTATGCTTAGCAGCATTTCCATAATTATTATTTCTTTATACGCAAAAATTTCAATGCAAGATAACTACCATAAATTACATAGCAAAAGCTACTAGCCTGGTACAAGCAGAAAATTAGTTCAATTATCTTTTTAATAATAATATAAACTTTTTGCTAAAAAAAAAAGAAAACTTGTAAGATTCTTACTGAATATGAAAACTTCCTTTGCGAATAATTAATTTGAATTTGATACCCGTTTTGTATGTATTTAATTAAGATGAAGATATACCGTAAATACAAATTCATTATTATGCAGTTGTATGCAATTTATACAGTTGCCAATTACTTTTTAATTCCTTGAATAAATCTGTAACAACCGGGTTTAAAAACTTTCTAATTAATACATTTGTGTGGATGGTTTTGCAATTTATTTTTATGTTTTTCAACGACTTAATTCGCGTATTATATATATTTTTTAATTTAGATTAATTTAATTCAGTGTTAGTAGAGTTGTTTGACAAAATAATGGTCACAATTGGCAGAAAGCCTGAAAATTGGCACATTGGTAGCTAATAAGAACTATATGTCAACTGTAAAACAATCGATATATTCAGACCCACGTAAGTTTTGTTCCTATATAAACAAGACGGAAAAAAGAAGCAGAATTCCTGGAAAAATGTTTAACGATGAATGTTTGTTTGATAAGCCGCCGGATATCGTTAACGAATTTGCAAATTATTTTCAAAGCGTCTTTTCTAATTCATATAGAACCTCAATAGAAAAAAACTATACTATTCCTGGCAGCCTACAAATTAGTGATGTTGAAGTAGATGATGCACTAAAAAAGTTAAAAAATACGATGACGTCTGGACCTGACCAATTGCCAAGCTTTTCATAAAAGACTGCCGTAGTGTTTTTATAAAACCACTAAGTTATATTATTAATCTTAGTTTACGCAAGGGCATCTTTCCTGATTAATGGAAAATTTCACGAGTTTGTCCAATTTTAAAAAATGGCGACCCTTCACAAATAACAAACTACCGACCTATCGCAATCGTATCAAATTTCTCAAAAATATTTCAGTTTGTTCTTTATAAACATATATATGGATACATCAGAATCTCCTCTCAACCAAACAATATGGATTTATGGAAAACCGATCGACTACATCCAACTTGTGTATCCTAACCCAATTCATATCGGAAAGCTTAGACAACCGTGGACAAGTTGATGTTATTTATTTAGACATCAGTAAGTAAAGCCTTCGATAAGATCAACCACGATTTGCTATTAGTAAAACTGGACGAGATAGGATTTTCGGATTCTTTATTAAAACTATTCCGCTCGTATATTAAAGGTTGGGAGCAATTTGTAGAGTACAATAACTATACATCTAACTCTTATATTGTCAAGAGCGGAGTTCCACAAGGGTCAAACTTAGGGCCACTTCTTTTCTTACTCTACATAGACAAAATTGTAGACCAACTGAATTGCGAAGTGCTACTATTTGCGGATGACCTAAAAATATACTTATGTATAACAAACATTGAAGACTGCACAAAATTACAAACTTGCCTTAACCATGTTCTTAACTGGTGTAATGTGAATATGCTAAAACTAAACTATACCAAATGCAAAGTGATGACATATACATGTAAACTGAAACCTATCGAGTACAAATATCAGATCAACTCTACCATCATAAGTCGATCAAACACTATTAAAGTGTATTTGACAGTGAATTAAACTTCAACCAACATGTAACTAAGTTATCAGCCAAAACATTTCAACTACTTGGATTTTTGATTAGAAAGACAAAAGATTTTACCAACATACAAACGTTAATTAAACTGTACTACTCGATTATTAGATCAAAGCTAGAATATGGATCAATTATTTGGTACCCATACTACAAACGTTACAAAACTCTGTTCGAATCAGTACAAATGCGATTTTTAAAATACTTACGGTTGAAACAAAATAACACCTACCCTGAAAGAGGTTTTGAATACCAAATATTATTAAATACGTTTGATTTGATTAGTGTAGAGGACAAGCAAAAATGCGCATTATTAATACTCCTACGTAAAATACTTCATAATAAAGTAGACTCTCCTAAATTATTACAGAACCTAGATATCTATGTTCCACGCACAAACAGCCGAACCCAAGAAAGGGAAACACAAATCTATTCCTTAAGGTACTGATTACATTCATGTGTAAAAATGCCAATGAACTCTTATGTTGCGATATATTTGCATGCACATCCGATAAACTCTTATTTGACATTAAATAAACAATATTTTAATATTAAAATAAGAAAACATTATTTAATTTGAATAAATTGTTAATTTTTTTATTTTTGGCTTAGTTAAAAATTACATGTACGTTCAATATTATTATACTTTAATTTTGTCCTGTAATTAGGGTTACCTGTTGGTCAATTACACTATTATTATTATTATTATTATTATTATTATTATTATTATTATTATTATTATTAATAGTGTACTGAACCAAAATATGGGTGGCTCCAAGTTAGGGTTCTTTCGAGTCCTACATTTGGGCATGTAACAGGTTACCGCTATACCAATACAACTATTACAATTACAACTCGGTATATGAATGCATTTTATTTTACAAAAATGGATACTTTGAGTAAAAATTTTAATATCCAAGCTTTCGATCTCGACAATTTCAGAGCTTTTGTTACAGAAGCGTCACTACATCTGCAAAGATGGGAACAAAGCAGTTTTTGTGCAGTCCTCTTTCGCACATTTTATCAATTGTGTAGGGTAGACGACATTTTCTTCCAGAAACTTAAGACAAACACTGGAACTTGCACATTTCTCTACTTTCAAGACACGATCATGTAAATGGGAAACTATTGCCTTACTTCGAATTTCTTTATTCGGTGTTGTGGAGGAAGCTAAGGTCAATTTGGATTTTCTGGAAGAAGAGACTATCACTCAAGCATTGCTGCCTGTTAGGCTACTCTTTCCAGTCAAGTTTAAAACCGTAAAGAATGAAGGAAACGAGTCACTTTAACTTCTCTGGCACAGCATGTTGCTGGCTTTGTTTATCAAACGTTCTACTAAATTCGAGTTGATGAGAGACTAATTTTCTCATAACGTATGTACATTTAGAAATTAGAAAGTAAAAGTCCTGAACATTTTTAATTTCATTATTTTCTTGAAGAATTGTAGCTATCTCTTTCTCCACCAATAAGGTCACAGTTTTTCCACTTTTCACTTCCTTTAGTAACTTCTGAAAGTAGGTCAGCGGCTTCTCTTTAGCTCTAGTTTTGTTTATGGTTTTCTCAATTACAAAGTTACTTAAAAAGAAGAGATAATACATGCAATACCATTTTCCACCTCCGTCACTATTTCTACAAACCCTCTTGTTTCCACTTCCCTTTCCTCATTCTTCTGAGTATTTTCTTTCCGCTTCGAACTTCTGTGTTTAGTGTAGAATGACGTAAAACAAGCTTTTTGGTACTTAACTGCTCTGGCAATCAAAGGAAATTTTGACATCAAATTAAAATCAGTCAACTCCAGTGCCATTCGCTGTAGTCGGATACTAAGTTCCATGGTCAGAAGTATACTTTTTGCGACAATTTTTATGACTTTTTGTTTTATGTTGAATTAAATCATCGACAGTAACACTTTTAAACGCTACATTTACATTTAATTGGTCGAAATACTTTATGTTTATAATACGAGGTGTGACAATTAAGTAACGACTTAAGAGTGATTTTATTACCGCGTTTGTGGTAAACCTGTGGCTTTTTCTTTACCTTTCCCGGCATTCTTCCCCTTTCCAATGATATGTTTACTATTGCTCTAACTTGTTTAGTTCGTCTGCTGTGTCGTGTTTAGTAGGTGTGTGTTGGTGGTGCTCGTCACGAAAATGGAAAATCAAAATTTATAGCAACGAGTTTGGAAACATGCGCTAAAATCGTAAAAGTGCATCGTGTCCAGATGTTTCGATGGCATCAACGATGATCATAACCGTTTTTGATGGCCGTGGCATTGTTCACAAAGAATTTGTTCTACCGGAGCAAACTGTAAATCAAAGCTACTATTGCCAAGTACTCGAAAGATTGCAGAAACGAGTCAATTGGGTGCGCCCAGACATCGCAACCAATTGGATCCTTTATCACGACAACCTCGCCGTGTTACACCGCCCTCAGCGTACCCCAGTATTTGGCCTGTAAAGGGATTGCCATGTTGTAACAGCTGCCTTATTCGCCAAATATGTCACCCTGTAACTTTTTTCGTTTTTTAGAGCAAAATCGGTGGTCAAACAAACCCATTTTGGGTCGATTACTGACATCCAAACGGCCATGACGAGGGTACTCGCAGACATCCCAGTCGAAGCGTTCCAGAAATCTTACGAAGCGTGGAAAACGCGTTGATATCGTTGTATAACTGTCCAAGGAAACTACTTTAAAAGGAAAGGCAGAATTGTAGAATTATTTTTAAATATACGGTTTTTATAGAATCAGTATTATTACTTAATTGTCACACCTCGTAAAGGCCTGGTACACAGCAGCTTCGTCTCAATCGATAAGGAACTTTAGAGGACCGCCGCCTTTTGATAGGAATATCATGAATAACTTGTAATTTAATTGTATATTGTTTTGTGATGAAGATGCAAAAACTAAAATGTCAACATCACAAGTAAGAATGTTAAAAATTCAAATTAGAGTTGAGTGTATGAGTTGATCATTGTCATGATGTAAACAAGTAGTGTTCTAGGTTTCCGTCTCGTTTCACCACCCGCAACCTGGAGTAAAATAGCGTGAACTAATACTGTGATCAAAAATTAAATTGTTTATAAACTGTAAATTTTTTATTTATTTTTCCATATCAATTTCATCTTCTTCAAAGTAATCCCCGTCCGATGAAACGCACTTTTTCCAAAGCTTTTTTCAGTCCTCGAAATAGCCGGAAAAGTCTTATTCCTGTATAGCCTTTGAGACCTTCTTTGATTCAGTTTTTATCTTTTGAATCGTATCAAAACGACGTTCCCGCATTGGCTTTTTGAGTTTGCTGAATGGCCAGAAGTCGGACAGGGCCAAATAAAACGAATACGGTGGTTGCGGAACGATATTAGTCGAATTTTTGGTAAAAAAGTCGCGAAGAACCACTGCAGTATGACATGATGCATTATCGTGATGAAGAAACCAAGAGTTGTTCGCCCATAATTCCGGCCGTTTCAGACGAATAGCTTTACGCAACTGACGCATAACGCCCAAATAATATTTTTTGTTGAAAGTTTGACCGGGCGGAAGAAATTGTCTCTCGTCGGTAGACGTTGATGGTCGTCCAGAGCGCGGTTCGTCTTTAACGTGTTCTCGGCCCTTTTTGAACTCTTATAAACGTTTTTTTTGTGCCATAGTTTAATCACCAAAGATCTTCCGTAACATTTTCAACGTATCCGCACAAGAATATTCGTTCTTCAAACAAAATTTGATGCAAGTTCTTTGCTCAACAAAATCACCCATTGTAAAAATAAAAAAAATCACTTCTAGTTGTTTACAAATACACGTGTAACTTGGAGATAACGAAACCTTTTGACAATCAAATGCTTGACAATTGTTATAGACAGTCCTACCAACCTAGGAAAAAAAATTTACTTGCCTTCCTAATACCCGGGAGTTTTAAATGACCATTTCATCTTACTCTTTGATCACAGAGCACTTCACCAATTTTTTGAGGCCACGTCTTATTTTGATTTATATAGTAATAGCTTTGATTGGGCCTAATATCAAACAAAACCATACAGTCTGGCGTCTTGCAAGAAAGTGTGCTTGGCCCGTCCCTCTACCTTATGCAGTTTTTAGCTGAATCGGTTTTATCGTTTTCATTATTTGTCTAACATGCTATCGTCGAGAACCACCCTGTAGACACTGCTGACCTACCTGAAACGGAAAACACTATTATTACTGCAGTTGCGGATGACGTTGCTATCCTATCATCAGATGATGATCTTGTAACATCTTCTCAAAACATGCAAGTTCACAAAAATCAGCTAAGTAAATTGTACAACAAGTGACGAATCAAGATCAACCAATCCAAATCCTTATAAGGTAAGTTTTCGTTTACGCGATGGGTCATTCCATTTAAAATTTTTGGAGAGGTATTCGTCTAGGCGCAGGGGTAAACGTCGAAAGTGTGAATTATAAGTCAAACCTTTTCTCTTTTGACATACAAAGTCCGGCAAAAAGGACTTAATAATTTATTTCTCTGATTAAAAAATAACTTATACAGGAATCTCTGCGCAATTTTTAAACATGATAATAATTGTCAAAAATGGAACATTGGTCGACACAACACAAAGTTTTCTGCGTTGAAGAATTCACTGAACTAAAATTAATTTCTGCTGTGCTTAGGAGTTTTTGACGTCAATTGGGTTTCCGACAGAGACCTCTTGTAACACCATTTTAAGTTGGATTCAAAAGTGGAAAGAAACAGGACAAGTCGTGATTAAGACAATCAAGCAGCGGGACAACTCGCCGTATACATTTTTTTTAAATACTTGTTTGTCATATTTCTAGCTCGTTCTGCAACTGATCATCATATCAATCATTTAAAAAATTATACAAGATATTTAAACAATTGAAAGTAAGAAAAATATTAAGGTACGATATCGAATTGAAAAAATTGAGCTACTTATCCGATTAAACTCTCAGATTTAATAACTAACGTGTATACGTACCGAAGTTCATTAAAACCGTACTAACGATATAAGATTCGTGATTTTCCTTTGCACTTTTTCACGATATTCTTAAATCGTGATGGTCGTATCTCGGCAATTACTAATATCAAAAATTTTTAAAATATTGTAAATAATTTTATTTAAAGAAAAAATTTGTGAAATGAATATTTTTGAAAATATTCTAAAAATTAAAAAATCCGTGTAACTTACTAAAATGTTCGGTTAAGTAGTATGTTCCATTAAAATCGTATTAACGGTTTTTGTGATCTTTCCTTATATGCATAGCATTCGGAATTGAAAAATCAAAAAATCTATGTAGGTTAAGGGCCTTCTTATGCATATCAACCAAAGCGACGGTCGGCCAGCCGACCTCAGGGCACTACAATTTTTTTGCTTATTTATGTTGTACTAATGCTAATTCATCGGAAAAAAAGTGAAAAAAAGTTGGTTAAAATTTTTTATTTTCTGTCGCAGAAGTTTCCATTTTATGTATAATAAAAGTTTTTACTCCCATCTTATGCGTAAGATTTTTCGCCGGCCTGTTTTTCCGTCGGCTAGTTTTCTCTCCGGCAAGTTGTCTACTGCGAGTTGTCCCCTGTTGTGTAAAAATATGTGTGAAAGATCTTTAAAGACTAAACATAATAGTCATTTAAGAAAAAAGCAATACCAGTAACTTCTTTCAAAAAATTGTTTAGCAATAAATCTCGTGTCTCAACACCACCGCTACACTACCAACCACGCCTAATAATCAACACCGCCGCGGTTAAAATATTGTTGGCAGACAATTGTTTGTTATTCTTGCCAATAAGTTTCTATGGCAATAGACTATAGCTGCGATAAGTTGGTGAGTAATTGGTGAGAATTAGTCGGAGGCAGTAAATTGTTATTAAGTATTTTTTTTTATTTTGCGCAATGCAAGATGTAAGATCAAAATGGTTTCCATCTTTCAATGTCTAAAAACCATTTTTTTCTATATGTGTAGTTGATTCTAGAACTGCCAGTGGTTACCGACTTCAAATGCTATTTTCCAAAAAAACAAAAAAACGTTATCCGTTATCTGACGTGGATTTTATCAGATTTTTTACAGTCTTTGAGGATATTTTCAGGGTGCTTTTAGTTAAAGTACGCAATTTGCTTGCGTTAAGGGCCTTTATGACTAAATTTTGATAATATCTGCACTATTATACACTCATCGGCAAAAAGCGGAACACTACTAAAATTTATTTTTCATTTATTTTATTTATTTTACTGCTATTTATATTTTATTATGGAAATTGTAATTTTACGCTTTTTGACATTGACATTCATTTTGAAACTAAATTGAGCTGGTGTTTTAATTATTCAAAGGCAATTGAATTTTGACCTTGTGTTTTTAAACGGTTATCAATGCCTTTAAGTAGCAAAAGCGTTGGCCAGTGGTGGTTTTAGTTGAAGATGGTCGTAGCATTAAGTATGCGGCCAAAACAATTCGCTCTCTTAAAGGGGTTTACCTAGCTATCAGACTGTTCCGAGAAACGGATTCATATTTGAGAAAACCAGGATCGGGTCAAAGAATAGCAACAACGAATCGAGATGACTGTTTTTGATACTCAGTATTTTGAGGATCGCTAAACATCGACTGCTGAAAGTGCGTCAAGTGAATGTAAGTGAAAAGACAGTTAGAAAACGTTAGAAAGCTGTTGATTTAAATTGCTATAGACTCGCAAAGGACCCAGGCTTACCGCAGATCATCGCAGGCATAGGCTAGAATTTGCAAGACAACACCAAGCTTGGACTTTTGACCAGTGGAGACAAGTTCTCTTTTCAGATAAGTCTAGATTTTGTGTTTCTTTTCCAGATGGGTGTAAGAGAGTATGGAGCAGTCCTGGAGAACGTTTTCTCCTATGTACAATGTTTTCAGTAGAGCCTTTTTATGGGGGGTTTAACATGGTATAAGCTGGCATTTCTTTTGGCAACCATACTGAACTGGTCCTTATAGAGAATGGATTTCTGACTACAAGGCAATACATTGCTAGATTTCAATTTATACCGTTCCGGAGTCAATTACATGAACAGTTAATTTTTATGCAAGATAATTCTCGGAGACATGTAACACAGTGTATAGTTTAACACTTAAAGGAAGCTGGATCCGCGCGTAGCTCAGACTTAAACACCATTGAACGTGTCTTGGAAATGCTGCAAAAAAAATCAAAAGTCGTGCAGTAGTACCAGACAATTTTAACGCTCTTAGAATATCACTGGTAGAATAATGAAATGAAATCCCGCAAGAAAGCATCCAAAATCTCGTTGTAAGCATTCTGAAAAGCACCGAAGCTGTGATTTAAGCTCGTGGCAAAAACACGAGATTTGATTCAAGAGTTATGCAATATATTCCTTAAATTAAACCTTAAAATAATTTTTTTTTCAAAAGAAATGCACCAGCTCACTAATAGTTATTTACATTAGAGTGTAGAAAGTAGGATTTTATGGCGCCACAGCCTTGTTTGAGAAAAGAACCCGAAGGGCGACTTTCTCATTAACTGAAACGCCGTAAAACCACTTTACACAAAAAAATTGTATATTTTTGTCGACATCATCATCAAAAAGTAAAGAAAGAATAAAATTATTTTTACTGATTTTAAGTAGGCTTCACTGTTCAACCATTTTGACATACACCGCCTAAAATGTGTCAGTTTATTTGTTTAACTGAAGTATAGATGGCGCCATTAATATCATCATCAATAAAAAAATTAAATGAGCTCTTATTCTGAACATTATAGTAGCTATACTTTACCGCATTGTGTGTAAAAATCAAGTTTCAAGACAAGTATGAACAACTGAAAAATTTGAGGAGACAAAAAATCTTGTGTATTTATTATAACATACAAGATAATATTTGTAAAATATTTAGTATTTAAATAAATTTTACGATTTTTAAACATAATGTTATTTACGTATGTCCAACATTTTATACCAAAAAGTAAATATGTATTTATTTTGCGTAGGTATAAATAGTTTTGCATAAAATAAAATGTCTACTAAATTCACATGCCATTTCAAAATCTTCCGTCTTACAAAAACTTCGATATAGATTCTGAGGGTCTTGTTTACATTGAAAAAGCTTAAAGCGCTCGAGCGTGCAAACTTTTGCAGCATATAAAACGTAAAATCTGATTTCAACTGGAATACGCCATCTTTTAGTTTGACTTGTTAATAAAATATAAACATTAAAAGCAACTATCCGTCAAAGAAAATGCCTGTCTCATTTCAAATAATAATACACATTTGCCTTTAATTCAATGTTTTACATTGTCTGTAATGTAGGCAAGCAATTTACTTTATACAGGGGTGGATTTTGTAGAGCATTGTTCAAAAGTTGTCTATTGTGAAGAACAAAAGGCTACCTATAGTGGTGAGCAATAACGTCAGGAGAACTGACAGGTTTGGTGGGGGACAATCGCAGCCCTGACGATTACCTCAGAAGCTTATTATCGCTCCTCAAATAATCCCTTTAACGTTTAGCGCCTCGCTCTACTCGTTACTTTGCAGAATCCGATGAAGTTTAATTCTGAAATTAAATTTATTTAATTACGGTTTCAGCAAGTTTTCTTTAAAGTCAACGATACGTTTCCTTTTCGAAATCGGCACAATGCATACATCAAAGCTTTTCCTAATAAACTGTATTGATTTTCCTATAACGCAACGCATTTCAACGTGTAAATATCCGAAAATTTTATTTTCTTCGCGTTTATCGATCGAACACGGATAACTTTCAATTTTAAAACTCGAAGAAGTTTTCTATTGTCGTAAGAGTTGGTCAAAAGGATTTGAATTCGTTCTAAAACGCTTAATTTTATTTTCACTGTTATAAGTAAACGAAACTTTCCATTTTTATGTAAAAGTTTTTATATATTGTTCCAACTTTGTTCATGGATTCATCACAAATTACCCAAGTTATGATAGTTGTAGTAAAGACAGAATCATTTTATCGTAGTAAGGATTATAATAAGTATTTACTTAGTCGATGACTTTCAGAACAAGTAAACTTTTGTTCTAGTTGTTCTAAGTCGCAAATACTGAACTAATTCATACCACATTTAGATGTAACTAGTGATAGTAATTGCAGTATCTTTATTAGACACTTACTACCCTGTACTTATTTATTTAACAATCAGTAGGTACAAGTAAGCATCCAACAATGTTACTTACCGTTTGTAAGTCGAGTCGCCATTTTCTCTTGATTTTTCTGTCGGTTGTAACAGTTCACTTAGGAAATGAGGTTTAACAAAAGTTTTGGGTGGTATAATTTAAGGGCATATACAATATTTTGAAAATTTAGTATTGCTTGATACTGTATTTGATTAACAACACAACCCAGTAGTTCAACAATTTTAAATTTGATTGCCATTTTGAACAAATAAACAGTGATTATTTTTTGTATCTGTTTTGTACAGAAACATAAAAAAAAATGATGTTTGATTAGTGAAACACAAGTTACTTTATTTTTCCAGGATAAAACTAATTTAAGCAATTTATCAATCTATGAGGATTTGACATAAGTATCTTGCTTTTAATTCTATCTAAGCATTCTAAGCATTTTTTATATGAATATTGTATTTATTTGATTGTTGGCTATGTTTCTTTTTGTCTTATGTTTTCCTCAGAGGTATCACTTTCGCCATAGTAGTTTTAGTAGTAGCAAGTAGACACTTTTTGTGGTCTTGCCAGAGACCCTGCCTACGCGAGCTTTAGTTTTCCTCTGAGGAAAATTATGTCCTAAACCCAAATCCTAACCATACCTTATGATATCCTACCATTATGATTACTCGAGCCAACACTTTTGGTAAATTAGGCCTGTAAATGCCAAAACCCTTAAAATATTTTTAGTTGATCTGCTACTAGAGCAGTCCACCTTAAGGATTCTGAGAGCAGCAAAGGCAATCAAAATCTTAGCAAAAACCAAAAGCAAGTGTTACGAAGTTGTACACACTAAACACGGACTATAATTAAATGAACTAGCAACATCAATCACTACTAGTGTACAAATAGCTGTGACTAAAAAGAAATACACAGGCTGATCTGCGTAGAGCGTGCAATAAACGTTTTTTAACTTGCAGAAAAATCAAAAACTTGAAATTTTTGTTTTACTTAAAACACAAACCTATAATTATTTTTGTATGAGTCGATTGTCCATATACTTCTGAGTATATATAACCTACATTATGTCATCTAATTCTTGACCGTTTTTGACATATTGCGGTGATTGCATTATTGTGTTGAATAAAATAATTCTGTATTGAATGTGAGCATGAAATTTACTTAGTTTATAATTCTTTGGTTGATAATATTACTAAGGTTTAGATTCTTAATAATAATAACGTGGTTTATAATTTAAACAAATATTTGATTTTAGAAAAATAATCAAACGCATAATTCTTATAAATGGACTTTAAATAACGTTACGTGCACGGCTTTGCGTAAATAATAATAAATCGTTACAATTTTATTTAATTTGAATACACAGATCTAAATATCCTAACTTAACTAACGTTGTATATTTATCTTAGATGTGTACGTACGTCCTTCAACGGTTTCTGGGCAGTGAACTCATGACCTTAGATTACTTCATCAACTTTTTCTTACTGTTAATTATTTTTTCCGTTTTGGTTTTTAATTGTTTATGCTTTCTTCACCAACAACTTTATTTAATTATATTTTTAATACTACTTCGCAGGCTTACAACAATTTTGCAGACTTTTTTAACGACGCGCAGCTTTGCTTTTGGTTTTTTAAACGAACTCAAAATTATACTTCCATCATTCTTTACTGCTTGAGCGCGTCTTTCTACCCCACTTTTACTTTGTTTCCTTACGTACGCACAAAAACGACAACATCCTACTACTGGACATTGTATATCTTTTTACATCTATACATTAAAATTATGGCATTATACAATCACTGCAATATGTCATTATTTTTCAAAAAAATAGTCTTTGTAGTAGTTAACGAAAAAAAATTTATCTCGCAAATCTGTTGAGATTATAAAATTAAATTTATGAAGCAGTTGACTGAAAATCTAGGGTTACTCCTGATGTTATACTGGTGATTCCATTTTGTTCAATATAGACACAGGCGATTTTTAAGCATCCCAATCAAAAATGATCAAAAAATCAATTCTTTCAAATGGCACCTTTGGCTTTTTTTTACATCATTTAAGAGAAAATTTTCTATACCCAATTCCTTTCAAATGACGTACAAAAAAGCAGAAAGTGCCATTTCAAAAATTGACTTTTGGTCATTTTTGATTCTATTATTTAAAAATTATCTGGGCCCATATAGTACAAAATGAAATCTTCAGTAGGACATCAGGAGTAAACCTGGATTATCAGCAAACTATTCCATAAATTTTATTTTATAATCTCAACTGATTTGCGAGATACAAATTTTTTCGTTAACTATTACAAAGCACAATTTTTGGGAAAAAAAACGACATATATCAAAAACGGTCAAGGATAAGATAACATAATTTAGATTATATAAACTTAGAATTATGTGGCCAATCGACCCATATAAAAGAAATTATAGGTTTGTGTTTAAAGTAAGAAAATTGACAGAACAAAATTATCGATTATGGTTGTGTACAAAGTTTCCAGTTTTTGATTTTTCTGCAAGTTAAAAAACTTTTAATGCACGCTCTACGCAGAACTACCTGTATAGACCATCGGCATTAAAACAGGATTGGAAAAAGTTCCAATCATAGACAAAATAAAATGCCAGAGACTCTCAAATAAATAAAAAATAGAAACGCTTCAGCGGAAGATAAAATTACCTCTTTTGATCTTACTAAATAAATGCTTAGATGAAGTGAAAATACTTGAAACCTGCAAAATCCGCAGAAACATAGCTAATTACAGACCAATAAGTTTGTTATCACACATATACAAACTTTTTTTAGAATTCTAATAAACCGCCTGACAAATAAATTTGACAAAGACCAACTAGTGAGACAGGGAGGTTTTAAAAATGGATCACAGATAATCCGAATGACACAAGTTTCTCTAATTTAATAAAATATGTAGATACATGAGAAAACTGCTGCACAAGTGAAAGTCGATAAAGGCATGATCATGAAAAAGAATAGGGTAAAAAATAAGTAAGATAAGGAAATGATGTATCTTTAAAACTATTCACACTACCGATGGAAAGTTTTATTAAAACCTTGTCCTAGCGAGACAGAAGCATCAACATATATGATAAATTTTTAAACTATCTTCGTTTTGCAGACGACTTGCTGAAAAGGAAACCGACGTGATCACGTTGTCTAACAAAACGATCAATACCATTTAGATTTAACTAAATATGTCAAAAGATCCTAGAGCTGGTCTGGTAGGTAGCAGCCCTTGTTAACACTGTCGTTAGGAGTAATAGAAGAAAGGCTTATATTTGACTGTCACGCTCCCCTGTATGAACATCAATCAAATTTGACAATAAGACGGTATTACAGCTTGTTGCTTTTGTTATCTATTTGAAAGTATTATTATAGACACACTTTTAGTTAAACACATGTCATCTTCTGATGAACCAAAAATTTATGTTTGAAACTAGTTCTTGCCGGTCTATAATTTGTTTGTGTTTCTATTTGATTTCTTCGGTATGCTGATGCTACTATATGGGTAATTTACTTAAAGGCTTTACAAATGGTATTTTGTACAACTAAAAACTCTTTTGAAGTTAGTTGAATCTTTAATTGTAAGTATTAATATTTTTGGTTGCTTTACCAATTGTTTCGCTAATATTTAAACTAAAATATAACAATTATATATTATATTGTTACTATGATTTACTAAAAACAAAATTTCCATAATCACCGTGTGCATCCTGTAGCGTTGAGATGAGCAGTAATCTGTAGTGAATTAATATTCCATTTATAAAAATTTGTATCTGATTGTTGGTTTTTATTTGAGTGCAAATTTGTTTCTGTTCCTTTTTAATTTGGACGTCTTTGTAATTTGTTGCTGTCCGAGTTTTTTTGAAAAACTGGTAGTTTGTCTGATCTCTGGAGGATCTATCATTCCTACGCATGGAACCAATGTTACGCTAACCGATTGTTTATTTAAAAAATGACGACTTTAAAAGAACACCGCACACATAAATCCAATTGCGTATTAATATTGCGTCGCCGTCTTTACTTGGCTTACGGAAATTTTAGTAGCATAAGTAGATTCACCATTTCTCAATTAGCGGTTTTTAATTTCGTCGCGGATATCTGAGTAGTAGCAACCTCGATTGTGTTTTTAACATTATAATAAATATTATCACGATTTAATACGGAGCTTCATAAGTTAATCAACGCACTTATCATTATACATATGCAAATACTTTCTTCATACATTACACTATTAGATACATAATTCAATTCCGTCAATTGTTATGTATTTTCTTTCTTTAACACCGAAAAAGTGTATATTTATGAAAATAATGATCGGTTGGTAATAGAATTAAAAATTAATACTTAGTTGCTTTCATGGTGATGGGAATATGTTTTTTTGTTAGGTTTTTGCTAAAATACAAGGGTTATTTTTTTTCAAGATTTGGTTGGTGGCTAAAATAGGGGCTTTAGGGGAAACCTGCTAGATTTGTGCTCAAACGTTTTGCACAGTGGATTGTAGAACGCTTTGATTCAAAGTTTCTGAATATCTAGGGAGCACGCAAACATACTGTGAAAAATCAAATGTGCTCAGTCATGCTACAGGAATGAAAGTTTTTCAGCACCTACCATACAGATCTGACTTGATTTTTTCAGATTTTCATTTCTTTACCCTCATGAAACGCTAGCTGGAAGGATAGAATTTTGCACAGACAACAACAGACTTGCGTACAGAATTGACTGATTTCTATGATTAAGGTACCACACTACAACAAATGTATAAATCGAAACGATAATTGCGTCGAAATGTAGCTGAATATTGTATTACAGTGTTCTATATCCATATCGTACAGTGATTTTCATTTAACGACCAATTGGACCTTCACTACAATGACCAGCTTCTTTAAGTTCCATTAGGTACCTCAGCACGTTTTTCTATCCAATTTTTTTATTAAAATTATTGTTTCTGTGTACTTTAATTTTGTTACGGTTCAAAATACTCGAAGTTCAACGTAGGTCGTAACCCGTGTTAAAAACGTATGGCGTAGATTGCGCGTTACAACGAAAATCAAATCTACCGCGCCTTCAACAAATTTTCCTATTGGTGAATCGGAATTACGGCTTTCTTAACTAAACGCCGGCTCGACATCTTAGAAATTTTTTGTTCCTTTTGGGCGATTAACGGTGGTTTACGAAGCTAAAAATAGTATTAGTGAAATTTGAACGTGGCTTTAATAATTGCACCATAATTAAGTGTGGAAGGATAAATCCAATCAATTTACGCCCACGTGTGTTAACCTTACACTTTCACCGTATCTTACACCTGGAAAACTCCTGGGGGTGCTAGAATGACTATTTAGGAACCACTTGCTACCTAGTTGTTTGAGTACCACAATTTCGCCTACACTTAAGCCGACAACAGCTGGTGAATGCTGCAGACCTACCGACTCGTTCATGCTGCATACCTATTACTTTTAGGGACCCTATTTGTCATCTGTTCTTCAATATAAATTTCTCCTAAGGAAAATTCTGGAATTTACTACTTTCTGACGCTGTCCAATATTGCCGCTAGCAAGAGCGTTTATTCTCGGGACTGCATACTACTAAAACACAGCTAAGTTTTAATGTTTAAGTATCCTACTCAATATCAAAGCGTAAGAAGCTTACGTACACGTGACATAAAACGGTTTGAAATTCTAGTACTTAAGAAAATTTTTATTTGAGGTGAACTCTACTACCGACGCTCGGTTTTGTTTTCATTGGCTCCATCAGAGCCTGGGCGCTTTAGATAACGGGGGCAAAGTTAAAACAAAAGGCTTTTTGGGTTGACAAGACCCGTTTATCGTGTTTTCCCAAGTTTAAGTTAGTATTAAGGCACCGTTGTATAAGTGACGTGTGTACGTCGGCTTTTCGTAGTAACCAATCCGCAATTGGTACGCTATCTTTAAACTTGGGATGTAACTACAAAGTTTATCTGAATTTACATTTACATTAATTACAAGTTTTAATTAAATCGTTGATGCTAACGCCCATAAAACTTTATGCGACAGTCTCTTTTACTTCTCACATATTCTCCTACTATTTTTAAGTTGTTATTTGCTGTATTTAAATTGTCTATGTGTTTCTCTAATTTGTGTTGGTCTTAACGTGTTAGATCTTTTAGTAAAACCTGTTGAACTCCCGTTGGTCGGTTTTATATCTCTCTATTACTCAGCAGGTGGCGCCATGATACGCAGCAGTTTATTTCTTTTCAGTTTCCTTAAGGACCCCCTAACTCACCAACGAAACCGGACACTGTTGTGATAACTCTAACAAATTTGGAATCTTCCAGGAATTTAGTGCGCTAATTCGAGCTAAATAGTATTATAAGTAAAATGTGTGTCTTGCGACATCTCGTGAAAACATTGACATGTGTGAATTGTATAAACTAAGAAAAATGGCAACAGTTAACTGTAACGACATGTGTGCGTAAAACTTGTATGCTTCTGTACAAGTTTTTCTTGGCTTTATCAACACACGTGTATTTCAAGCATTAAAGCTATCGCTTAGATGACGCTATGCATTTTGAACGCACACATATCGTTACAGTTAACTGTTGGCATTTTCCTTACTGAATAGTATTGTTCTTCTTTTATCTAGGTTGTATAGCTAGAGCCGTCGATTCTTTTATAAATTTGTAAAATACAACCGTTACAATTTCTTAAATTTTTTTTTGTTTTATTCTTATTGGCTCTAGTAATAATATTCTTAACCGATTTTAACCGTGCAATATCGTAGATTTTTGAATTTACTTAAAGTGAATGTAAACTTGATTAACAACGTTGTATGCAATCAACAACAAAGCTGCTGGTAATCAACCATGAAGAAAAACTTTCATGTAAGAGACATATTACATCGTATATGATCTATAAGCTATTCGGTGAGAGTTGACGTTTTTTTTATCCAGCAATGTGTGAATCATATTTGTGGGATATAGTAGTAGATAAAACTTCCGGTTTTTCCATTTGCTTGACCATGATTTGATCATTTTCTCGAAGATTTACTAAATCAACAATAAGCTCAAACTGTACTGACTGTAATTATACTAATCACTGCTTTGTCTTTGATAAAAAATTGGCCAAGAACACGAAGCCCAAGATTTCTGGTAAAACAGTTCATATCTGCTCCATAACTTTAGTTTGTTTTACCCCCAAAAATACGATATTTTTGTTTTTTTTGCGTAGTTCTACTTGTGCTTAGTATTATTGATTTGTTTTTAATTTTATTTGTGTGTGGCCTTTAAAAAAATAGTTTTTACTGATTCAATTTCTTCCAATATTATTTTAAATAGTTTGGTGATCCTTTTTGTGCCAGAACTTTATACTACCCTAGTACGTTCGAAAGTCAATGTACCAATAGCTCTACACGGTAATCCAAGAATCTGATTCTTGAGTACATGATGCTAAGTATCTCGCCTTAGAAATTTTGTCGCTAAACTGAATTGTAAGTTATGGAAAGCCACTTTGTCCTGTTTCTGCTGGGTTGAACGTTCAACTGACAATTGAAAGCAGTGAATCTCAGTCCATAGCCTCCGTCTCTGAGTTTAAACACGATTTGGTTCTCATCCGTAATAACTGTTCACTAAAGAAAAAGATGTTGGCAATTAAATATCCTTGATCTTTCTTACAGCAGTACCTCCTAGTCTTATAGAAAGGGTAGCGATTGTCCACTGTCAAATCTTATTTCATCATCCAACGAATCGACAAAATCTTAAGACATCCACGAAGGCGGTAAATCAATTTTGGTAAATCGTGGCAGTTCCTCATTAAGTAATAACTCACACGTGCCTTTAAATGTCAAAGTCTGGAAAGAAAAGATTGTTAACGGTGCTTCTAAGAGTGACCAATTTTTTTTCTTTCGACATCTTAGGTAAACATTTCAGATATAAGCATTGTCTTTTCTGGTATTTTCTGGTACAAAACAACTTGAAAAAGTTAATCTCGAAACCAATCTGGTTTGATTTATCTATTAAAGTGTTGAAGTTCTTCAAAACCATATCAAATTAGAATAAAAAAAATAGAAATAAGAAATAATTAAAATCAAGTTAATTAACTGAAAAATTACTTTCGGTTTTTGTTTAAACACGTATCAGACAAAAATAATGTATTTTTATGTGTAAAAAATGTCGTGACTCTAAAAATATACTTTACGTGAAATTAAAAATGAATAGGTTTGTAAGTGCTTCATTATGTGTAACATTTTATTGAAATAAATTATTAAGGTACACAAATTGATATCAATTAAATATAATGGAATTGAATAAAATACAATTTGTTAAATAAATAAATTATATTGTGTAAGAATTTCGATTCCTTAAAAACAAAATACGATACATAGAATAAATACAAAATATTCTTAAGCGTCATTATTTATTTTTTAATTTGTTTATATTTAAATCAAAGCAGTATTTTCTTCTGAATTTTTTTATTACTGCACCACATTCTACTGAGTTTCTTAAAATAATTAAGCAGTTTTTGCATTCTCTTGGAAAGCTTTTTATCACCAAAATAAACGGTTACCCTTATGGCTTAGACAAAAACGGAAAGTGATTTTTCTTATGGAGGATCATTAGTGTAGGGTAGCTCAAACATGAGCTTACCGGATATCGTTTTTAATGTTTAAATTAAATCACACAATTTAATTAATAATTAATTATAGTTAATTAAAAAAACTATTAAAATTCAATGAAACAAACTGCCTTTTAAAAAAAGACAAACAAACTCCAGACTAAGTAATTGATACGTAAAGACATTTGTTAAAACTACGACCTTCAAGTAGTCAAAACTGCTGCGACTATAAAGTTGAAATGGTGAATTTAAAGTATTATGAGTTTTTAAAATATACTTGCCCCGTACCATCACAAAACGAACAAAGTCATACCTTGTCAATTTGTATTTAAAAGGTCACTAAGCATCGTCCCAATGTATACGATAATTTTAAAGTAGATAAACGTTATTAAAACTCTGTTAAAAAATTAGAAGTATTTTGCCAAATAATCTGAACCTTTTGTCTTCTTCTAGTTTTTCTACTTTATAAAAATGAAAACATGAATATTTTCTTTTTTAATAAAGTAACATAAATAGTATTAACAAATAATTAAATTAATATAATTTGCGCCAATTACTGATTGATTTAGATCCTGGATGTTCTTAAATTTCTATCCTCAGTCAGCTTTAATCCATTCCTGAACATGGATTTTTTCGTCTCTCAGTTAGTTAATTCCAATCACTTTTCCGATGTCAGCTCCAGACTTCTCAGTGTGGTCTGTTTACAATCGCTTTATTTCTGAGGATATTCATACTTGACACCCGCCCATGCTGGGTCGTTAATAACCAGGACTCTGTCGTCAGTAAACTTGAGGTTGAAATAGAAGGCAGTGTCCAAATCAAGAATTTCAAAAAGTTGGTATCGTCATGCCTTAGACGCATTGCTCAGGTTGAGCTGGATGTTGAACTTGGTTATCGCTGTAATTAAGGTACTGCAGCTTGCTGCTAGTTGATCTTTACCGAGAATAAACAAAAGCTGATAACAATGTAATTTTCTAAGTTTCTGTTCTCCCTATTTAAACAGCAGCAATTTCTAAGAAATTCTTATAGCCGATGTTTAAGGTTTATTTTCTTCCTCTGCATTTATGGGTCTGAAACCGAGTAGCTTTACTACTTAAGGCAGTACATTTCGATAACAACTACAATGCTGGCAAACTTTGCTACATATTTTTCTTTGACATTTTTTGTTATGTATTTTAATCATTCACGGGTCACATTGGATCGTAAGATTGTCATTTCTGTGCTACAATGGGAACAGATCTTATGAAACAAGATAGGGAGTTATGCGACGGTTTTCAAACCAAAAATTTTAACGCCTCTTTTTTTCCTTTTTTTGTCAAGTTAGAATTAGTACGTTATAATGAAGAAAAAAAATTGTATGTACGACGGCCGGCCGTCCGTCTGTATGTAAACAAGATATAGAGAAAACCACTTGTTTGATTTTTATGAAACTTTATGCAAGTACTTTATTTATAATTTTGAAAGTTTTTGAGCATAATTTATGTAGCCAAAAGCGCCGTTAACCTACACAGATTTTCGAATTTTTGAAATGTTTAGAAAAATATTTATTTACACATTTTTGTTTTAAATAAAAGTGGTTTATAATTTAATTATACACATCTTTTGTTAAAAATATTTTTTGATTCTATAATTTTTTCTAAAACGCAATTTTATTTTCGCTTATCGGGGCAATGTGGAGTTCTGTGGTAAATGCTTGTTTCTTCTTCATATGTTAATTTATTAAACAAAGATCATAAATTGGCCCTATTTATTAATCATAATAATAAATAAATAAAATAAACTTTGTATTATGAAATTAGTTTTATGGTAGTTTAAATACAGTAAATTATCTGAAAACCAGTCATTCATATTGTTTATACGAGTATTATTGGCATTTTGTGATAATACATTATCAATTGGGCCGGAGACTAATAATAAGGTGTCATCAGCGTATAGTACACAATAAGAATTTAAATTTTTGTCTTTATATTTAACTATATCGTTAATATAGATAGATCAAAAACAATATTGGACCTAATACGATTCCTTGTGAAGCTCATAAGTTTGACCGAAAAGTGCTATAGTATTAAGTACACCCAATGAATTCAGTTTGTTAATTAATGTATCATGGTCAACACAGTTACACATCCTACTGAGGTCACAAAATATGCTAATCGAACATTTTTCCTTGTCGATAGATTTCGTGATGAAGTCAATTAAATCACTTATAAAGGCATATATGTTATGTATATATTGCAATTTATACCCTTTAATTAAAAATCAAATTACAAACATTTTATCTAAAATTTTTAAAGAATTAAAATTAAAAACAAATTCAAAACAATTACATCTTTAAAAATTAAGATAATTTCATTTAATCTTATTATTACTAAAGCAGATAAAGGAAATTGTGTAGATATTCTCTATAAAAATGATTATATTATTAAAACATTATATTTCCTAAAAATTCCTGACTTTAATATTCTGAAAAATTCTCTTTTACTAAGTTTTTGACTTTTCGACAATTAATATAACCTCAAAATATTTAATTTTTTAAAATATCTATTCATAGGCTAGGACCAACTAATCCAAAATTACTAGTATTGTACAGCCTACCAAAGATTGCATAGATTACATAAATTTATCTACTAATTTGTTTATAAAAAGTATTAAATAATGAAATAATAATTATGAATTTATTATTTTTTTAAATATTATTAATTTATCTAATGAATCTAATCATATCATTCCTTCATTTAATATTATTAATTTTATTCCATCAATACCTTCTTTAGAAATAACAGATCTTCTTATTTCTAATTTATTCATTTCTAGTAACTTGTTTGATATTATAGCTGAAAATTTAATTAACTTACTTAAATTTTGTCTAAAAAATCAATTTTTTAGTTTTCAAGATTATTTTTATATACAAGAACAAGGTGTTCCAATAGGTCCTCCTTTATCTTCAGTTTTAGCTGAAATTTTCTTAAATAACTTAGAAAATAATTTTATTTTATAAATAATGTTATATTTAATACTCATATAATCTTATTTAAACGATATGTTGATGATATATTTTGCGTTTTTAAAGGTAATAAACAAAAAAATAATAATTTTTAAACCTTTCTATTATTTTAAATAATAATAATGTTCTCTTTTTTGATATATATTTAGATAACCTACAACAACATTACAATTAATACCTTTTGATTCTTGTCGTCATATTTTCCATAAAATTTCATCTTTCCAGTTTCTTTTTAATAGATTGTTTAATATTCCTTTATCAAACAATAATTACAATAAAGAACTTTGTTTAATTTTGATTGAGCAAAGTTAAATAATTATTTCAACTCATTAACAATTTATACAGTAAATTATTACAGAAAAATTATTTAAAATATTACTTTTAATAAATAATAAATTAGAAACTAAATAAATCTGAATTCCTATATTTATTACTTATTTAATAAAACAAATAATTTAAAAAAAACTTAAAATTGACTTCTCAGCCTTAAAACTCGTTTCTCATAATTTTGACTTTAATCAAAGTAGTATTTACCAACTACTTGTTCTTCTGATGAATTGTATACAGGTAAAACTTCTAGAAAATTAGACTGAAAGAACATTTAAAGTATGTTAAAAATCCAGAAAAAATAACATTATTTCAGAAAAATCCTCAATTAAAAATTACGTTCTTATTCCCCTGTTAATGTTAACAATAATATACACGTTTTGGATATTCTAGAAAATATTTATATTCGCACAGCAAATCAAGAATTTTTACTCAATAAACAAATTAACCTTTTACAACTTTGTTTAGATTACAAAAATTTAAATTTATAAATTTCAGTATTTATTTATTTATTTTTATTAAATTACTTATTTGTTTTTTGCTGAATTTATATACCTTCTTTGAATGGCACCTATGGCTATTAACAATTTAAAGATAAATTGTATGGTAGTCATTAAAAAATGTTTGATTATATTTTTACTGTTTAGAATTAAAATAATGTCAATTGTGTTTTCCAATTTATTATAAAGTTAATAAATATATTTTTTCCACTATTAGCTGTGAAGTAAACAATTATTGCGTCTCCTAGTCAACTGAGAAGTTGAATTTCTCTATTAGTGGTTAATAATTTTTTCTATTGTTGACCTAGGTTAATAATGGACAAATTCAAATTTTTGAGAATCTAAGAATAGTTGTTTAACAAAAACGAGTAAAACATAATTTTGTATATCCAGGCGATTATCTCTAACGTATTTGCTGTTTAAAATTACCTAACACGATACAATTATTTGAATAAAAAAATGCAATTAGTTTAAAATTTGCGCCTCCATCCCATAACCGCAAATACATAACCTGAATTTATTTATTTATTAAATATGATGGTAGAATCAGTTTTTCAGGTTTCCCAAAGAAGATTTAACCAGGCGAGTTAAGTTACATGAAGAATTTTAAGTAAATTACAAACACTTTTTGTAGGTGTTTTGAATGGTTAGCAGAATCTGGAAGGTCCGATCTGTTGCAGAAAAATGTCGACTCTAAAAACTTAACGAGTATGTGGCGAACACTTGCCATTCCTAAATGAATTACAAGTGTCAATTTCTGAAACCCAACATTGAAATGATGCAAGGTATATTGACAAAGCAATAAATGCCCGTTAACATCTCTAGCTATACCAAAACTACTCAACCTTGCAGCTCAAATACTCTTAGGTAAAGAAAATTACGGAGGAACATTCTTAAATTGCAACGCGAAAAGAAAGCACTTCAATTGAAGTTAACATCTCCCAACGATTACTTCCCGAAAGCAGAGCACAAATTGTGACAGCCCAAGTGGACTTAAAAATAAACCACTAAAAAGCAGGATATATACAGAGGAATACAAACAATTTTCACTAAAATTATATTTTACGAGCCCCAAAATGTTAATTTTAAAGTAGGTTTTAAATTTTTGCCAGCTCAAACTGCTACGTGATCATGGTTAGAGTTATATATAAAAGTTAAACAACCCTTGTGCTACATCTTTACAAATACGATGTGCAAAGGTGACAAATTGAAGTCGATAGTATTAAACTGCATAGAAAAGCTACAACTACAATGCGGTGCCAATGTTAGGGCAGTAGTAAAATTTTCGAAACCTAATTAAAAGAATAGATGTAACACCGGAAAAACCATACCTTCTCGTAAACGATAAGAAAATCTATTATTTCTTCGATGTCCCTATTTATTGAAGTCGGTGCAAAACTACTTAAAATTAAATATGATATAATCTTTAATAACAAAAAAGCATCTTGGAAAGACATTAAAAATTTCTACATGTCAGACAAATCTAAACCGCTGCGATTGGCTCCTAAATCAATTAATTTACATATTACTCCGAATAATTTTCAGGAAAGGAAGGTGAAATATGGCCACACAAGTATTTAGTGAATCAGTTGCAGTTGGTTTATCAACGTATGTAGCTTTTAATGCTTTTTGATTTATTTGCATTTCTGTGCTACTTGATTTATTTTTATTTTTGGCTTAAATTTGTCTAGTAGTGGAAAAAATAGTATATACACCATGGTTGTGATGTCTATTATTGCCTACGCACCTTATTTCGCTTGGGGCTACCGCCCCCGCGAAATAAACTAGTGCTAAGGCAATAATGACAGACTTCACATCCTTGGTGTATAATATACTATTTATTAATTTTTAACCAGTAACACCATTAATTATTGTCACATTGATAAACCCGACCTGATTTTTTAAAAAGGTAATTATAATTAATCAAAAATTTAAAAAATGACAGAAGGAGAGAGTCAATTAAATTCCGAAATTCCAAGATTTAACATTTGGAAAATGCAAGTAGATGCTCAGTTCGAAACTTTCTACGTTACTACAGAAAAAACCAAATTCAACCATGTCCTTGTTGTATTGGATCCAGATGTGGCAGAATTAATTAATTTTTGAGCTCAACCGCTATCAAAAACGCCATATCAAGATTTAACTAACAGACTTATTAAGGAATTTGAAGAATCTGAAGGCAGAAAAGTTAATAAATTATTAACGGAGTTTGAACAAGGTGAGAAGAAACCATCACAATTATTAAAAGAAATGCGATCTTTAGCTGGCCCACAGGTTAACGATGATTTTCTACGAACTATTTTTATTTAAAGACTTCCAGCTACGTTCAATTTTAGCTTTAAGTAGTGATAAATTAGAAAGTGTGACAATTTTGGCTTACAAAACTATGGAATTTTTATCTCCATAGTATTCTTCAGTAAATTCAATAAAATTATCAGAATTTTCAAGAACAAAATATAGTCGATAACTACTAAAGGTCCTCCAGTTACATCAAAGGCTAGAAGATTAACACTTGAGAAACTGCCACAGGTTAAATTAAAATTTCAGCATATGCTAAATTTAGGAATTTGTCGACCTTCAAGAAGTAATTGGGCAAGTCCTTTAGTACAACTTTGCATTGCTGGATAGGTGAAAGTCAGTTCTTTCAAACTACAAAAAATAAACCAGGTGTTCCATAAAAAAAAAGTTAACAAAAAAATTGTCAAAGATCCGCCATTTATAAAAAAAATTCAATACTTTCAAAGAAAACTTATACTAAAATGTAACATTTCAGTGAAAACCGCATGTTTCTATCCTAAACCGTTTAAAAGTTATAGGGAGTTAAAATAGGGGAAAATATAAGTAGACACTCTGTAACTTGTGCAAAAATTCTAAAAAAATAATTGAATGGACTTCTGAAACTCTAGATGCTTTCGATAAATTAAAAACAGAGCTTAGTAATGCTACACTTCTAGCACATCCATCCTACTCATTACCAATTATTCTTAATGTTTATGCATCTGATTTTGCAGTTGGTGCTTGTTTGTATTAAGTTTCGAAAAATCCTCTAATAGAGATTAATGCTGAGATAGTTGCTACGGCACTGTACGCTAACTGGATAACACGTTTTAGCACTCCTAAATTTATTAATATTAACAGAGGTAAACGATTTGATTGTCAGTTGTGTACAGTTTAACCAGGTTAACAGTACACAATAATCCTACTGCATACCATCGAGCGGCAAATGGAGTAGTGGAACGGTGGCAACGTACTTTGAAAACAGCTTTAAAATCACAACTTTATGAAGATTAGATATCAGTGTTACCAACGGTTATGTTAGGTCTTAGGCCTTACATAATACAAGAATATTAAAATACTCCAGCAGAAATTATTTACGGCGACTACCACCAAATTTATTTGATGTACTAGAATTAATAAGCAAACTTTGAGATAAAATCGAAAAGCTTCAATCAGTACAGTTTAAATACCTTTCTAAGAAAAATATATTTGTTGACTGTAAACTTATGGAAACAACACATGTTTTTGTTTGCCATAGCGCTGTAAATAAACTATCTTATCCGATAGTATAGTTTCCCAACTTTAAACAAGGAAAAAAACCACAAGATGTGGGCGACAAGTGGGATCTTCCAAGAAATTTGAAGTTGGCTATGAACAATTAAAAAATATATTTCATGGTGACATTTAAAAATGTTTGACTAGATTTTACTGTTTAGAATGAAAATAATGTCAATTGTCTTTTTCACTTTATTAAAAATTTAATAAATATATTTTTATTAATCTTTAACCACATCTTCCAAAGAAAAAGTTGACCCCGAAACATCAACACGGTGGCCGCGGCAGCCTCTACTTCAAAAATCTTAAATGGCATGATGGGTCGGTAGGTACCTCATATGAAAGTCCTTTTAATTCTCTATACATTTATATGCATCATATATCAGACAAAATTTAAAAAAAGTTAGAAAATACTGCAATATAGTATGCCAATTCATGTTTACAAGGAACATTTATTAACGATCAAATTTGCTCTGACAAATGACCAAAGTGCCTCGGCAGTGAAGTGAAGTGGCACCTCATATGAAAGCTATTCTAATTTTCTATTCACACTAAATACATTTTATTCCGAGAAATGAGCTTAAGGGGGCCCAAAGACCTCCTTTTCCTAGAAAACAATAGAAAAAAATGCTTCTACTTGACCGTGATCTCCTAAATCATCAATTAATTATTATTTTTAGCAAATAAGTTACTTTTTAAATTACATACACTACCAACGTTAAACGAATCCACCTTTCTTTGGTCCGAGCTTAAAGTTTGATTTGCATAAATCACAATAAAATGTATTAGGTTGAATAAATAATTATAATACCTTTGATATGAGGTGCCATTTGACCCGCCCTGTGTAATGAGATTTAGAGATGGGGACTGCCGGGGCACTCTGTTTATTTGTCAGGACAAATTTTATTTATTCTTAATAAATGTTTATTGTAAACATGAATTGTCATTCTCGACCATATTGCAGTATTTTTTCATTCTCTTTTATTTTCGAAAATAGGGTCGTCGGCGGCCCTTCGGGATCCCTAACTGAAATAAGATGCATATAGCTGTATAGAGAATTGAAAGGACTTTTTTATGAGATACATGTCGAACTATCATGCCATTTAAAATTTTGACATATGGGCTGCCAGGGCTACTCTGATAATATTTCGGGGTCAACTTTGTCTTTGGAAGATGTCCCCCTCCAAACAAAAATTGACCTGTTCATGAAAGTGTAAGATAACTCTAAAAAATGGTCTGTTTTATTTTCTGTAGGCTACCCTGTATTTATGGAATGTACGTATAAAGTTTAATTGGTAACCTCTATTTTTCAATGTGTAATTCTTAGATAATGTACAAAAATGATTTTTTGTATTTATAAAGTCGAAACCGGTTACAATTAATAATAAAGATAGTTTGTATTGAATTTGGCATTACATTAAATCAATCAAATTAAATTTATTTGTTCTTTTACATTAACAAATTGATTTGGTTCCCTTATTATAACTTTTACATTTTAAAATGAACTTCCCTTCTCACTTCCTTTCTCCTCTCTCATCTACCATGTGCTCTTACATTCTCCCAATTTTCCCCACACATCTCACACATTCTTTCTTCGTCTTTCTTCTAATATTTATTCTTATTTTCCTTATTTCCTAGTTTATACCTCGCTATCATATGTTTTTCTTTTATGGTTAATCCTCCTGTGATATATTTTGGTATCCCTTCCACCATCATATATTTGTATTTTATGTTATACTTTGATTCTTTTATCTTTATCTCTCTTTTTTGTTTTTGGTTGTCTTTGTCCTTTTGTGTTATCTCTTCTTCCATCCTTCTCACTTCTCATTCTTCTTACCTCTTCCGTCGCATAACCTTCTCTTCTACAGTATGCTCTTCTCTCTCTTCTCCGTGCTTTGTTCTTTGCCATTCTACCTCCTTCTAACATTCATATAGAATTTCATTGTTTTTTCTATCTTCCATCGTTTCCTTGAATCTTATTGCTCTCCTCCCTGCTTGTATTCTTATTTTTCTATTTTCATTTCTTTCTCCATTAAATACCCTCTCCAAACCTAGTGTCCATCTCCAAAATGTTTTCTGTATTTTCTCTAGTTTTTCCCATTCCTTCCATCCCCAAATTTCCACTCCGTACATCATCACACTTTTTACTATTTTTTCAAATAATCACTTTTTTTTTCTACTTTTTACCGAATAATCTTTCTCCTATACTCCATACTTGTCTCATTACATTACTCCTTTTTTCATTAATTCTTTTACATGATCACTGTCTTTATTGTTATATTTCATCATGTACCCTAAGTATTTGTATATGTCCACTTTTTCTATTTCTTCTTTTCCCCACTACCATTTCTCCTTTTTCTCTTCCTATTTTCTTCTTAAATACCATTATTTTTGTTTTTTCTACGTTTACCTCTAATTGTTTTTCTCTAAATATTTTCTCAACGTCTTTATTGCTTTCTTCATTTCTTCCTCTTTACTTGTAAAAATTACTATATCGTTCGCATAATTATGCAAGTGGTATTATATTTTTCTTCCTATTTTTATTCCTCCAATTTGATCTTACCTTATTTCTTCTTCTAGATCCTTTATATATACTGAAAATAGCATGTCCGTTACATTCCTGTTTCAAATCTTTTTCTGTCCAAAACTCCTACCCTAACTTCCCTTTCACCTTTATATAATTTTATTATAAAAATGTATCCAATACTTTCATTAAAAATGGATTCAATATTTGTTTCTAACATAAACCTTAAAAAGGCTGGGTGACAGCAAAACTTTGGCAATTCAACTTCTTACCGATAATAAAGAAGACCATACATTAACATTAAAAAAATTGGAGGAAAAAAATTTTTGAGATCGTATTTACTTAACAGAAAGTTTTCCTTTTATTGATTCTACCTATAAGATGGAAGGTAAATGCTACATAAACAAGAATACAACTCAAAACAACCTTTAACTGACCTTAATCACAATTAAAAAATGTAGCAAAAAATTGCAGTTAAAATACCAAAAAAAATTTGTTTGATTTTCTCAATTCAATGTGTTACATATTCTAATAATGTTCATTTCGTGAGATTTAATTGGACTACCGAATAAATTCATAATTTTGCAAAATACGTTTAAAACTAAACACAAACATTTCATGTAAAGTCGTTAATGAAATGTGAAATGATTTCTCTTTTTAAATGGTTTTGGGCTATATTAAGAATTTAGTTATAATTACAAGTATGACGAGATTTTGTAGGTATACGATTGCAACTCCCTTGTTAAAAGTAAGGATTCCTACGAGATTTCGAGTATTTTAGTTCCAGCTTAGGGGATGTAAGACCTAGAAGTAATTATAAATAAGTGCCACGGGCCAAGCAGATATCTGATTACCAAGATGCGGCCGACTGCTTAAGCTTCGTCGCTTTTAAATCTAGTTATACGATGCCGCACTGAGTTTGTAATTAACAAATTATTACGGATTATGAGGTTTGCGTTTCCCTTACGCGTACTCATAAATTTATTTTCCGTTATAAATGTCGCCGATTTTGATTTTGCGCAAAGAAATATAGAAAATGCGCACTAAACCAAAAATATTGTATAAATTACAAGTTAACATTAATAATCCAAAGTTAAACCACATCAAAAGGTCTAGCGGTAGTCTACAAAACTTGCACAAACTGAAAATCGGATTCTAACAACCAACTCTCAGTTCAAAGTTCAACAACAAAAAATCTGATTAACGCTTGAAATGTAATTTTTCAAAAAAAAAAAACGCTTGACGAAATCAAAATTTTCTCATCTTTTTTCGATTCGCTACCTACTTTTAATTTCAGTCCGAGGAAGTACATTAAAATTCAGTACGATTCGTTTATTGACAAAATTAATTGTTTCTCATAAACCCTTATCGAAACGTCGTCAGAGAATTTTAAATAATTGGCGTCGACGTAATTCGTTTACTTTTTTTTAATGAGTTGATGTACGTGTTCTGTATATATAGAATAGCATTAGGTACGTGGGGCTTAATTACTTTAGTTCTGATGTTATTAGGTTTTTATAATTTTTTTTAACCTGATTTATTTAACATTAGTTGGGTAACGACAACCACAATAGACTTACGTTCGTCGTAAGTAAATACTCATAAACTTGAATAAAGCTTTAGTAACAATAATTAAAGTTAAACAATACATTTTAGAACACGAAGACGTTTTTATTAGGAACTTAATATATTCATTTTTGACGGTTTTTTTATTCCGGAATCAAAAAGTATTATAAAAATAATTTTCTGGTATAAAATGAATTTGTGGGTACGGATCCTAGATTACATGCATTAGAAATCCTGTCAAGGACAGATTTGGAATTTTAAAATTTGCCGTTGGTTTTACAGTTTTTTTTTGGTTCGTGTTTTCGTTAACGTTGCGATGAACTTTCTTTCTCTACTGCTGACGTGCGAAGGTGTCGTGCGTTTGAACATCCAGTTTGGGGATCCAGATAAATTAATAGTTAATTGCTAGGGGATTAACTCAATGAAGAACTCTTATTAATAACGAGGATATAAGCTGGCGGCACTTTTCATGCGTCGTAACTAGTATTAGTATTTGTGTGAATTCCTTCTTTCACTACCTTTTGTCACTACGTGTTGAACTCTGGCTGGGGACTGATTTATGGCTACTAACTAATTATCTAACCTACGAGGCCGTGCAATATGGTTGGTTATCTATAGATCTACCCGTTTTCTGAAGACTGTTTACTAAAAATTGGTCCCTGCATTGGCTGTTTTATCTGGCATAAAGTGGTTCCTCCATAATAACTTGGTGACCTTCTGCGTATCGCTTGGGGTTGGTCGGGTCATCCATATCTAGAAGTATTTGGTCCTGTTGCTACTTCTGTCATTTCACCTAACAAACCTGCCGAAGTTATTGTAGGAGGACCGCAGTCTACAAACCAGATAAGTTCCATGTTATATCTTATATGCACCCGCGTTTGTACCTGTAGTTCGACGTGAATTTAACTACCACACTTGTTGCGCTTTGTTACTTGATCAATGTAATTTTGAATAATTTTTCGAAAATTTTGTTTAATTGTGATTCGTTCTTGTATGTCACATCGAGTTTAATTATCTGATTGTAATTACAAATTTATACGGCCACGCCCTGTCGGGGGCGTAGATACCGTCGCTGCTATTTTGGCAGTTCAGATACTTACTTAGGAGAACAAATAGTTTGACTTATTTAACTATTCTTTTAATAATTTATATTGTGCTGCTGTTTACATCATTTTTATGCGTATGTTACTTGATTTATGCGTTCTTATGGTCTAGTCGTTCGATACAAATTGTTTCTATACTAGTTTACATTTGTTTCTGTGTTTGAAGCTCTTAGTTGCTCTGAAATATTTTCTACACGTTATATTAGATGAAGCCTTCTAGTTTCTCTTCTTTTGCAGTGTGAAAGCCTTTAATCTAATAATTAGTAACTACATCCACAACCGTTCTGCGACTAGCAGAGCTGCCAGTCAAATTTTCAACACTGTTTCCTAATTTATAGTTTGTTTACAAATAAACCATAACAGTTTCGAAGTAGAATTACTCGTTTAAACAATTATCACCTAATAAATTGTTAATAACTAGCACAGTATCAATACGATCTGTGAACTTAAAAAATGTTAACTAAATTTAAGTTGGGATTTAAACATGAACTGATTGATTAAATTTTAAAATTATATACAAGGTGTATTTTAAAATCACCGACAAACAAAAACTAGAGGTTTTGTAATTCAAAATAAGCCAATAATTATTATAAATGTTTTCCTAAAAACGTCTTTTTACTGAGATACAGAGTGACTAAATTTATATTTTTTAAGTTTTATTCCTCAAAATGTTTAATAAATATTAAGCTGAGATTTGTCTAACCAAATACAATTAAACACAAAAATTTCACTCCGGACGGTCCATCCCCATAGAATACTTTAAGCTATCAATTTAAAATAAGAAAAAAATGTAAGCCAATGATTTTTTTTGAAAAATAATACTTTTGCCACATTCAACATGTGCTTTTGATGCTGTTGGTATAAAAAAAAGTGCAACCAAATTTAGTTATACACTTGGTACATTGGTTACAAGATACGCAATTGAAGTTTGTGACGTTCAATGGCTACTTAACTTTAATTTTGTTTATTGACATTACCGCGCCTTATGATTAGGCAACCCAAACGACAGGGTTGTATAAACCAATTCGTTTCTGTGATTGCTTGTAAACCGGTCTTTCTGCTTGCGTAGAATTCATACTTTAGAACATTTGTTTTTAAATAACACGGGTTACCAGATAAGTGCTCTAATTTTAAGTAATACATTTTTCTATGCGTCACGTTCTTGAAGCTTCTATGATTATTTTGTTACCTTTTTGTAATTTGTGAGGCCTCTCAAAGAATTGAGTTTACACAGGATTGCGCTTGCATTTAATAAAAGATTATTTGGTTTGGACACTAAAATTAGGAAAACCAATATCACATTTTGTGGAATTTGAGCTTATAATATGTAGTATAATTAGGGTACTTAATCTTGCTATTTAAATTGTTATTTGTCGTTGGCCATTTTGTTGCAAAATTGCATTTAGATAACAACGTAACTAGTCAACCTAAAACGTGATACGATCTGTGTTGCTTATCCAATTTATTCGCTGTTTATTCTTTTACATGTTTTATTGATACTCATTATAACTTGTTGTGGAGTGTACTTTGGTCTGTTACACAAGAGGTACAGTCAGCTCTATTTTAAACGTTTCTTGTGGTAACAGTTTGTTTCTTTGCATCCTAAGTCTTTACAATACAGGACAAATTCCTTTAATTGTAGGGTGGCTCCCAATACGATTTGAAGCATCTTATGTCTACATCTCGTATAATTGCCTGCAACCCCTCTTCGATTGCAGTTCTCGGGTGGTGATGTGAAACGTTTATAAACTTTTAAAAATATAAACTCTTCATCTAAAACAAACTGTAGCATCTTCTATAAACAAAAGCAAAAAAGATCGTACGCACTATTAACATCAAAACTGATTAAGAGCAAAACGCACATCGTCTGTTGGAAAATAAACCACTAAGCGACCGAAAACCAACACAATTTTTCAGTGTGCAGTTTGGTAGGTAGCAGTTTTCCAGATGACATTTTGCAGGGACGTTTACCTAAACACATACAAGTTGTCGCTGATGCGGATGAACCGGTTTGTAAAATTGCGGAAGTTGTAAGTCTACTTCTACATCTTTCGTTGAACCTGGAATAGAAAACCTATAAAGAATGCTTACATTATTAATTGAAAAACTCTTGTTTTCGGAAGTATAATTGTGTTCGCAAGAATTTCGAAAATTAGACATTTTCTGGTATCACTAGAAATTTGGTAATCAGCAAGAAGTTTGTAGTTACAACGTCAGAAAAGTTCATGAGAAATCGTTGATGCTGACCGACGGCAGCAAACCAAATTCCACATCAAGCCGATTATTCGCCAAAGATGGAACATCAAACATTTAGTTTCTTGTGGTGACAGCCTACTAAATCAAACAAACTAAAAACTTTCTACAGCAAATTGACAATTAATTTGATAAGCCTACGACGTCAATTTCTCTGGCCATTTGTGGTTGCAGACGTTTCCATACCTCTTATTGAAGAAAATTTTCTTGCTTATTATGGACTGCTTATAGACATAAAAATTTAAAACTTTTAGATTTAACTACTAATCTTACTTCTCTTGGAGAAGTGCTTGAGTGTGAATTTTACAGCATCAAAAGTATTTCAGGTTTTTACCATTCCACAAACCTCTTCAGCGATTCCCTGAGGTTACACAACCAAGTGGTGTACCTAAAACAATTCAACACTTTTTAGGACATTTCATCATTACCATACTTGATCCACAAGTCGCTCAAAACCTTGCGTCAGAGAAATAAAGAGCATCTAACAAATAATTCAAAGCTATCCTACATAGTCATTTCTGGGTATTACTTGTCATCTAAATGTTCTTGGCTATTGCCGTTACACAAAGTACCCAAAAAAAATGACAAAAGAAGGTCATGTGGGGACTACAGGGGACATTGCCTGACAGGTGATTTATACTTTGCTCAATTTTTATGTGGGAAAACATCTTTTCATGCTTAAGGGATTGAGGAATAATGTTTTTGTGTTATTATTGTGAACTACGCCCTCTATTGGTGGAGTAGAAAACTTGAGAATAATTTCCAGCAGTTTCTCTTATGCGACTTTCCTTAACCTCTCTTAGTCAGACACCTGGGTACTCAAAAAAAGTTGTGCAAAACTAAATAATTAAAGTTTAGCAAAATAGATCGAATTAAGAGTAAGTCAATCGCATTACTGGACGTACACAAAGTGTTGAATATATTTTTAGGTTATACTTTCCAATTGTATAATATAGTTTAGGTTCAGTAGGTTAGGCGTTGTATATTATAAACATTCTTAACACATCTATGCCCGTCCTATGGATAAAGGTCGTGGTATTAGGTATTTAAAGGTTGTAAGCTAGTTTTCAACTCTGTACATTCTTAACATACATGTTTATAGAATATGTTCGGATGTGCAATGTAAAAATGAAACTAAAGCTGTTTTTGTCAGTTGGAAGTAATATTTTGCACTAATCTGTTACATATATATGTACGAGTATAATGACAGTACCTTCTTAATTGTAAATAAATTGTGCTTGAACCAAACCTAAAAAAAGCCAATTAAGCACAACGCACAAAATATACAAATTTTACTTAAAATTTAAATACAATTCTTCCAAAAAATAACATAAATGATATTTAAGTTACGTTTAGTTAGAAAATCTTATTACAAAACGCCGAGGCGCAAACGGAAAGGAAACATCAAAGAAAATTTAATTACATTTTTGCATAAAGTACCCGATTAGAGTCAATAGTTCTTCTTACATTATTTTTAAAACATTTTTAACATTTTACTTCAAAAAAAAAAATAAGTTATTTAATCATGAAATCTAATTTTTGCGTTAAAAGCAAAGTAATTGCTGTCAGTTGTTGTAATTAAAGACGTATAAATATTTTTACTTGTTTGATACGTTTGATGTTTTAGTATGACATGAAATCTGTAAATAACTTAAAACAAATGCTAATTAATTTAAAACTGTTGTTGTAAATAGTTTAGAAACACGGTTTTAGTGCCAACATTCTTTTACTCTGCGACTTAAATGGAACTAATTTCTTGGCGCCACGTCGTATTTGTGATAAGAAACTTAGTATTTAAGTTTCTGCAAATTAAAAACGTTTTTTAGCCTGTTTAAGTTGTTTAATTCTTTTGCAGATCTACTCGTTTAGGATAAAAAGTGAACCAAGTCAACCCAAAAAATTAAGTAGGCAAGTATTTTTTTTTTAATTTTTAATTTTTAAAAGCCAAGTTTATATAATATAAATCAGTATTAAATATACTTTGTTTATTCATGTCGAACAGTACTAATAATAAGTTTTGTAGACTGACAATTTATTTCAAAAGCAACTCTAAATGAAAAATCAGTAAAAATATTTCTTTTTCTAATCCCGTTTGGAAATTGTTACTTTACATCAACAAAAATGTGTAAAAGTCTAAAACTTTTTCATATGCGTAAAAATATTAAATATATTTACATCAATTACTTCGACGTCGCCATCTTGACACCTGCGCTTTGACGAGAAATTATCTCGACACTAGATCATCTCGTCATGACTATATCCCGACATCAACCCATCCCAATGTGAGTTTATTTTATATAATAAAATTAAAACTTAAGTCTTCTATTTACATTAATAATTTAGTAACGAATATCCTGTTAAAGTTTGGTCACGTACTTAATTGACATCCTGTATGTTTGATTACCTTACATTTTTTGAACAAAAGTTATTCAACATGTTTCTATATCGCAACCGAAATAGATCAGCACTAAAGATATTGTTAAATAAATCCACGTGATTACCGTATCTCTCCTCTAATTATACTTATAGAACATTAAAATTAAATTAAAAATAACTTTTCTTTAAAACAATTATTATAAGGAATATTTTTTAAAATACTTTAAAAAACTGAAATAGTAATAGCATTAGTATACTATTTTCGGGAAACGTGACAAAATTTCCTCTCTAAAATACATTAAGAAGTTACTTCAATCGGTTACTCTTTATTTGGTTTACTAACCTTCGTTATTACTTTGATTATTAATTATTTTTTATTGTTTTTTTATTGAGTTACAATCTTTAATTAATTGAAATGTAGTTGCTGTGATATACATTTCCGAAGGCTTTTTTATCTGAGGCTTTTTATACCCCGGCTTTTAATTCCCAGATTTTTTATTTTCTAGATTCGTAAATAACAAATACACTAAATTTTACGAGCTATTAAAAATTAATTTCAAGTTTATTTATTCAAATACAAAAACACCATCCCTAACACCTATTACTGCAAATATAGTTTTGCGTTGAAATGGGCTTGCGTCGACATGAACTTGCTTTGAGATAAGTTTCGACGTTTTGCTCCAATCCCTATCATTTTTCATTTTTATCAAAGCTAGAGAGTAAAAGTTTTTTAATATAAAATAAAAAATAATAATGCTCGAAAAGTTTTTGTGTCGGAACGATATACCAAACTAAAAAGTTAGCAGAGCAAATTACCATAAAACCAAGGATTAAACAAAAACCCTAAAACACGTCAATGTTTTACAGTCAAAAATAAGTTAACGACCATTTTGAATCAAAAACGTAACATAAATAAGTTGCACAGTAGCTCAACGAGATGGGGGTGGTTTGTGTAATGAATTGCCTTTGTGAAATAAAACGGTCGAGTAATGGGTTGCAAAACCGTCAATAAAGTTAAATAAATTTGTCAAAATCAAGAGGGCGCTAAACAAGGTCATAACGTAATTTAGCTTCCAGCTCTTATTCACCAGAAGTTTGTCTATGAGGGTAGTCACTGATGGACTAACCTTGAAAGTACTGTCACATTTTGTAAAAATTATCACAAACCTCACAAAAACAAGATGAAACATAAATTAAAAAGGATCGTTACAAACTGATAAAATTTTCCAGACGACAAATTCGCAAAATAAAACTACAGATAACTCATTGATTCAGCAGAAATTCTTATTAAACAAATGAATAGTCTGCAGCTGCAGATAAAATTATCAAGTAGAGTCATGTACAAACAAAAAAAAAGAAAACATTTCTTTTCGACGAAAACTCTATGCAATGGAATTATGCATCAACGATTATTTTAAAACGAAAGATTTTAACAAAGGTCACAAACTTTAATAGGCATGAAGAAGCAATTTAGTCAAACTAGAATACCATAACAATTATCCTCAAGCAGGGAAAGTCATCTATTTAAAAATCTTATGTAATACGAACTGTGGTAGTACTTGTTTGCTTGGAAGCTTAGATTATTATTGTATCGTGGTATGTTTCAATTGACTTTGGATAATGTAAGGCACTCTAACAAATTAATTCGTTGGTTAAGTTGACTACAACAAGTGTGACAGGAAAATAGGGAAACGATATGATTTTCAATCGGTAAAAAAAAGGAACTGTCAATCTCTAACAATCGTCTCTTACAAAGCGGTAAGCACCCCTTTAACAATTTTATTTTCAAAATGTGTTAATTAGGACAAGGTGTTTTTATTATTCCTTAAGTACTTTCACTTACAGAGTACACAAGCAAAAAATTAATAGTTCAGAAAAAGCAGGATTACATTTTTTTATTATTTTGTAACAAAAATCAGTAAGAATACAATCCAGTCGTATAGACAACCTTCCATTTTAGGATGCAAATATGCTTGCATGGTTAGTTATTAAAGTTTTTCAATCCAATTCAAACTTAGGTTGGTAATTGATTTAGGAACTTTCTTTTAACAACATATGTTGATTTCCGTATTCCGTTATTCATCTTCTTAATGGTAACGCCATTATTTTTGTGAGGAACTTCGCTTGCGACTTACCATTTTATATTAGCGCCATTGGTGTACTTCTGGGCTGTTTTTCTGCAAAATGGTAAATGTCAGTAAGGGAGAAACCCTATCTTGATACCAAAGCACTGCCGTAGAAGAAAGTTTTCGAATTTGTAGCGAAGCCTATTGCAGGTAATAGAGCATAATATTGAGATTTTTATAATTGTAATACACACCTTGGTTTCAAGGGAGGTTCTTCGGCCCTTCTCCTACTTTATTTCTTCGTTTTTATTTGTTACAACAAACGTTCTGGATACGATATTTGGAGTAGCTACATTGCGGAGTTGTCAATGTCTTGCTTTGCGACCTGTCTGCTAGACGTCGATGATTGTCAAGGAAACTATTGAAGTCGATATAATACTGGAGAATTGTTACGGGTATCTCAACAACTTGATCATCCTGGGTTACTCAGTCCTAATCGAATCCGCCAGACTTCTACAATAAATGTCTGATTCTTTTTTGTTATCTTGTTAGTGCCGCAACTCTATAAATAGGCATTAAACGCAAGCAGTCAAACATTATCCACATAAACGTGCTTTCAGCAATTTTATTACGTGTTTTAGACGTTTTAATTCGCAATTTACTTTTATTGTGCTGTACGCTTTTAAAGATTTGTGTTTGTTTTATGCCTTCAGCAAACCTTCTTGTACAAATATTGTAAGTTTAAAGCATTTGGGTGTTTACACGTTAAGCCAAACACTTGCTGGTTTCTTTTATCGGCACACGGTTACGAATGGATCCATTCATAATTTGTTTTCCCTGATTCATTTCAAACAAATTGAAAGGTATCATTTTATATTGAAGTTTTATCCACTTACACGACTCAAATTTGAACTTCTGTATTTGTAGATTAAACTTAACCACGCAAATCAAACAGTGCCGTACTGTTATTATCTGACCGTAAATTTGTCTGATAACTTTGAACTACTGTGTGATATAATTACTTTGATAAGAATAACTTGTCTCCTATCTTTAAATGTTCTATTAGTGTGTTAATCGTGATTTGCGTTTTCTGTTTGTAATTCTGCTACTTTTGTGCGGTGTAGAATAACTGTTAGCAATTAGTTTGTTGTTAGCTCTTTCTTGTCGGCTGTGAAACTTGGCACCATTAATAACTAACTTCTTTAAACTATTTTTTATTTGTCTAACCCCACACCCTACACACCGCTGATTGGGTACAACTTCTACCTTCTCAAAGTCAATAATTACAAAATAATAATTATCTCTCACAATTCAATTAATATTTAAACTGTTTTGTCTTTACTTTTATACAATGACATCGAAGGAATCCCGTACATCGTTTAACATACCTAGGAGTTCAGTTTTTTTTTACTTTTACAATAAATCAGATCATTTAAAGAAGACTGTGTTAAAGAAAATAAAAAAATATGGTCTGCTTTTTTTGTACTATTAATTAATTGTTTTTACACCGTGTAAGTGAAGGATACCTAAGACACGATACAAAAAACGCTGTATTGCCTTTATAATGGTGCAAGCTTGCAACGAGATGATTTCTCGTCGAGATGATTTTGCTTCAAAATTATTGCGCGTCAAAGAGACAATGTCGAAATAATGGTGTCATCTCAAGATTAGCAGTGGTAATGGGTAATCGTAGTGGGGTAGATAGAAGCTTTTGTTAAAAAGAAACCAAAAACAAGTAAGTGGGTTTACTTTATCAAAACGTAAACTTGGAACTAAATTCATGTGTTCGTAAACTTTTTTTTTTGCAAACCAGCAAAATTAAAGTTCCAAGATAATTTGTCAGCAATAAAACTATAAGTGATAACAACTCTGGTACTATAAATAATTCTAAAAATCGTATAGAAAACGTATTATTAAAAATGCTACTTGCGAAACCAAAAACGTCTTTGATACCCATATGTTTATATTTACAAATATTGATGTTAAGTAAAAAACTCATTAGTATACTACTGTAACGCAGACGAACAGAGCGATAATTCTCTGCTTAACTACAATCGCAAAGAAAGTGAGTTTCCAAATAATTTGTCTCTCACTCACCTTACTAAATGTAATTAAAAATTAATCAGGTCATCTAATCAAGTTTCTTAGCAGTCTTCGCCTAAATTTGTGTAATATGGAAGTGTTTGTAATGAAGAATTCGGAAAACTAGATTGAAAATCAAAAATAAAAACTGATTTATATTCAAAACATGTTCAAATTCTTATCATCTATAAATAATCGCTTTAAAATAAACACAAACATTTCAACTAACGATATACAAAATTTTAATAGTTTAAATTTTCCGTATGTGATATTAAGGTAAAATGTATTTTCAATCTAAGGTAATCCAATGAGACGTATTACACATATTTCCATTCAACTTATTTGATAAACCAATGATTACGGGCGTCTAAAATTAAGAGCGTATTTACGTGGTTCTACTATTTTCTTCAAAAAAGGGGCTCGTCTAAGGAGTAATCAATGCTTAAACACATTTCGTAAAGTTTATCGAGATTGAGATTTTTTCAAGGCCGCAATTGCAAAACGTTACATTTTACTGTAAACGGAAATAATCGAAAAGTTCGGAAGATTTACAAGCACAATAATCAAAAACTTTAAAAACGCTCCTATTTAATAGAGGTGAAACGTTGGCAATTCTTATATCAAAAGCTAGTCTCAATTTTTACCTCCACCTTTGGAATATTTTTTAATTAAAATGAGATTTACTGTATTTACGCACAATTTTAATGCAGCTAGCGGGGTTCAACTTTTAAATCTACTCATTTAGTGTTTGATTCGGAACTATAAACATTCAAAGCACTTTCAGTTCCATTCTTAATATTTATCTCATCTCCAACCAATCCTAAACTGTTCAAAAAATACAAACGCAAATCTACCAAGAAAGTATAAGAAGAACGTGGAGATCTTATCTTAACAAAGTTGAAATGATTATTATTAATGGACGTGTGTTTTCTTTCCATGAAACTATCTTTACAAGTCAGCAAATTCGAAAAAATAAACAAATTTGCGCCACCATAAACTATTTCGAACATGAACAAGGTGTGTTATTAACATCACCTTAAGAAAATTAACAAAAAAAATGTATTTAAGTGTATTGACATTTTTGCAACTGCAAAACAATTTCAAAGAAAAACAATTAACAATTAGATCAATTCCTTCACTTCTAAGAATTTGTTTTATGTGAACAAAAGTAACACCGTCTTCGACTTGCAATTTGAGTCTCAGGATAACTTATCGTTAAAACAAAACAGACACAAATACTAGAAATCAGATTAATAGGCTAACTATTAATTTACAATTTTTCACGTCTACTAATTGTAATATTTCTTGTACAAAGAGATTTATGAGATTATAATATCCCCTTTGCACTTTTTTTCTCTACGTCAGCAAGCAGATACGATATTGTTGACACTTAAAAAAAATGTTTAAAACCTTTTTATAGTCGCCAATTTTGGTTATCGCCATAATTTCTTGATATTTTAAATGGTCCGGTATTTCTACATGTATAATAAATAAAATGTTTGTTCGTGTTAAAAATGATGATTTACAACTCAGAACGAATTTTTTTAGTGGCGTGAACGTGTCCAACAAAAATATTTGGGAGAATGGAGAGTTCCTGTTTACCATCATCTATGTTCATAGACGCAAAGTTAAATTTAATGCTAATATTCAATGTGTAAAAAAATTTTTATCTTTTGTTAATTTTTTTTTAATACAACGATATAAAAATTAAAATAATTTGAAATTTTAAAATTTATCTGAGTGAAATATTAGAATTTCAACATTTAAATTAATTTTGTAGTTTACCCGTATTTCACCTATTATTATATCGTTCATTATTATTTAATTTTGAGACGTTAATAATTAATTAATTTACTGTTTACCCGGAGGACTCGCATTTCTGAGGCTCTCCTTCAATTTGCGAACGTTCCTTCGCCAATAGTCTGTTACTATGTTAACATGCCAAGTTGTATATTTTGTGGTTTATTGGCCCGTTAAAGATTAATTACTTTAATTTGAAAAATTCTATAGATTATCCGTCGCTGAAAACTGTGAAACTTACAAGCGTTTATAAAATCAAATTTGCGTATGATGTTTTATTTAACTACAGCAGATTATGTAATATTATGTAAGTTTGCGTTACAAATTTTGGAAGTTTCTGTAAATTAATTTTATGTTTAATTTGATTTACTATGGTTTATTAAAGATATTATAGAATGGCTTGGATTGGTTTAAAAATATTTACACAGTAAAATTATTTTTAACGGTGTAAGATGTCTAGTTCTTACGGGATGGCAAAACACCTTTCTTTTACAAAATTAATAAACAAATTTTAGCAACGTGTCATCTACTAGTATGGAATTTATTTTCCACCAGCACCCATCATCTTTAAATAATTATTTTTCCTGTGAATTGCACAACGTCTCTCACTGTGAAATTAAAAAAGCCATTGTTTCATTTACCCCAAGTGGTCTTGATTCCTTAACTCCTAAACATCTGAAAGATTTAAATTGTAATGAACTGGGACTATCATCATGGAATTAATTAATGCCTTAGCTTCAGTAAAAAATTTAATGCTTGAAGGGAATGTGCCTAGTGATATTTGTCAAATCCTTTATGAAGGATTGTTTTGCGCTTTGAATAAAAATGATGGAGGAATCCGCTCTATTGCAGTGAGCTTATTTCTAGGATTGTTTGTTTTTAAACCACACATCAACTACAAAACTATTTGCAACCGTTTCAATTTGGTTTTGTAATAAAATCCGGAGTTGAGACAATAGTTCATTCTGCATGTTTCTTTTCCTTATAGTTCTGATAAAGTACTTTTGAAAATAAATTTTTCCAATGCTTTCAACATGACTTCAAGGAGTACCCTTCTATTTAGAGTTAAAGAAGTACTACCAGAATACTTTTTAATCATTCATCAACCTTTCCATAACCCACAAATATTATCAAACAAAGATGATACAATTATCTTCCAAAGAGGTGTACAACAAGGTGATCAGATTTTATTTTTTTTTCTTCTGCAGCTCATAATTTTATCTTCACAATCGGAATTTATTGATGATGGAACATATTAACAAAATGTTTAAATTTATTTAAAGAGAACTACCAGTCTCTCAGTTCCAGTAAGCACTAAAACAAAGGTAGACAATGAGGAAGAACCACTAATTAAAAAATAAACTAAAACGCATTGAAATAATTCCTCAGCTGTGAGCATAAAAACATATTACGCAAAAGGTAAAAGATGTAGTTAATTTAAAAATGAATCAATGAAAGAAATACCATATAACACTGAAAGAGAATATTTATTATTTGGGTGCAAAATGTTTAATAATAGTAATAACACAAAACATTGCCTTTTGGTGCGCCCCCTCAAAGAAGAACATATTATTTAAATAAAACTTATAGGAGGAAATATTTACCTATCATTTAATAATAGTGTAATCTTATTTTGAGGTAGAATAAAATGTTTTCATTGTTTTTGAATGCTTATGTTACGTAGACTTTTTATTCGACTGATACCACTCTGCCAGACTTGAACAATTCTAAGGTGGTGCCCAATAAATTGAAATCTTTGATGAAAAATTAATGTAAGAGAGATTACTTTGAAAACTTTATTCAACAAATTTGACAAAATTATATTTTAATACTTCAAAGTTCAAATAAAACAGATACATTTTATATTGTATTAAGCTCAAGATGTCATAGTTGTAAACCTCAAATAAAACTAAAATTCTTCTTCAGAGTGACATTAAGCTATTATGATATTTAGATAACTAGCCATTTTCAGAGCAAATTTGTAGTGCATAGTAATCATAAAATGGTTAAGATATTCATTGTGTGACTTTTTCTTCAGTAGGTTAGAGAATACAACTGAAACTTACAAGAATACCCTAAATGCCGCTAGATTGGATATCTTTAATTCATTTAGGTGATGCAAAATTGTTTGACTGCATTCATTACTAACTGTGGAGGTGTCTATCTGAACATGGTAGTTAGATTTTTTGTTTTTAGAGTTATTTTCTTATCATGGATGTCGATGATTTCACGTGTTCCGATATGTTTCCGTCAATTTCGGTACTATTACAAAGAACAGAAACCCAATCTAAAGGAGTAGAATTAAGGCTGTTTTCTCAGGGAGCTATAAAGTTTATGTAAATTTATCTCGCTTATTTTTCGAAATGTTTTCCTGATTTTGCACAAACATATAGCTAACATTATTATTTATGTCGTGCAGGAGCTATTTTTTTTTATTTTCCTCTTCATTGTATTTAATTTAATTAAAACGTAAAAGAATAGAAAAATGGATTTTTATAAGCCCAAATTTCGACTCCTACGCGACATAGATAATAATTTTCTGACAACCCTACTTTTTTTTTAATTTTTGCTTAAAAATCAATGAGAAAAATTAACATTAAGTAAACGATAAATACTGAAAACTCTTAGAGAATTGTGAAATGAATGTACTCGCGGGCGAATTTTTCTGAGCGCAACAGGCCAGACTTGGAAGCCGATTAATATTAATAGATAAATAATATATTGTGAATTGTCGAGGTAAATTTTTTTTTGTACATGACGTGCATTTTAAACAGTTTTAGAAACAGAAAAAACAACAAATAGCTATTTATGTAACAAGAAATAAAAATAGTGAACCGCCTACTAGAAATCTGAAATTGTCTCGAGTGATAAAATAGCCTTAATGGTTCCACTAATTATACCATAGTGCCATTCACTGGGCATCTAATTTTTTGTATGATAACTATTCAACCAGACAGAAACACAATATTTTGCTGTAGAATAAACTAATGCCAATGCAGCTGTACGAAGTGTCTTTGCATCTGCTCCCCAAGTTGTTCCAGCTAATTTTTGAATGACATTTCTTGTTTTCATTTTTGTTTGATTTTTTCTAAACGATATTTTTAAATTAAAAATGTACTTACATTACTCCCAGATAAACTGGGTTAAAATTATGGTTTAACTTTGTATTATTAAAGATAACATTAAGTTTTCTACTTTTTTCTCTATTACTTAAATAGTGTTTTCAGTCATTTTTTGTGTCATTTCATTAAAAGTAATATTATTATCTTTCAAATTATAGAAAAATATTTTATTTTGGCCGATTCAGGGTCATTTTGTAAATAATTTGTGTCACTCCTGTAGGACCGTCCATCTGCCCCGTGTAAATCACTTAGAGTTCTCAAAATTCTTAACTATACTTCTTCACTCCATATGTCTCTATCACAATCTATGCACTCATCTCTAAATCTCTAAAATTGAAATAATCTTATTCTGAGCAGATTTCTTTCTAAGGCACATAAGTTTTTGAAGTATAGGTTAAGACACATACCCGGTGGTAGTTAGGTTAGATGTAAAATGTTGTGCTAAAGTTTTATAAATGTCATAGTTTTGCAATTTGCTTACTGGTATTATCGACTGGCTCTTTTTGGCAGACGTTTTGCCGGTTTTGCCTGGTTTACCACAATGAAGAAAAATGAAAAAAGGTTATCGCAGGCTTAGTTTGGCAATAACATTTTTCACATTGACTGTAGGTAAAATTGGTTTTTTTATTCGTACTCTTTGACAAAAAACGTATTTCATAATAATCGCTTCAAAATAGAAATTTCAATATTTTGTGTTCCATCTCGAACGCCATCTTGAATTAATAATAATAATATTGTTTTTATTTACCCACAATAGGTACAAATAACCAATAAAAAAATAATAGTTTTTTTCCTTTTAAGGCAAATCACTAGCCAAAGTTCAGCTGTGCTGAGCATCCCCAGCACCCTGTTCTACCACTTATACCTAGAAAGTTAAATAATAACGTATATTGATTTTTGCCTATAACTAAAGAGTTACTCGAAATGCTCAACTATGGCAGAATGGCATCAATTAGTTTTGTAATTTACATAACATAAGCTCAACGTGGCACCCATTTTTTTGAACTCAAAATAATTTCCACCATTTTCTCATGACTTATTTACCAATAAGATGTTTTTCTGTAAGTTGTAGGACCAATGGTTACCGAGATATGGCCGGCGTTCATTCTTTGTTGGCCACCTTGTACATTAATTTACCTCTCTAAAGAATCTGTTTGTTATGGTTCTTCAGTTTGAAATCTTTGTTGTTGTTGTTATATTTTATGTTCTTCTTTACCTTCTATTATACGGGTGAGTCAGGGTTAGAATGTTTAAGTTTTGGTACTTTTCCTTTCTTTCCTTAACCAATCTACAATTGCACACGGTTTTATCAACACACTATACAAGTTTATACTGATCTTCTGAGGCACCATACATAACACTTACATCACAATATGTATAATAAATGTATAATAGTTATGTAATTTATTGTACATAATTTTTATCCACTATCACAATCTCATATTATTATTTAAAATCTGAGATGCAAGTTTGCTAAGATTATTTGTTTATTTTTTCGTTTCACTAGAAAAAGTGTTGAAAATGAAAGAATTGAGTCTATTCCATAAGAAATTAATGAAATCCAAAAAACAACAAGGAAAATTTATAAACATCAGAAAAAAGAGTTTGCTGAATTCAACAAGTGGAGAAAACAACGCAAAGTTGGGGTAATCAATGCGGGAGTCATGTTCCCATATTTTTTGAATATCAAGGAAAATTACGAACGCTTATTAATATAAAACCAGTATTCAATACTAAAGTCTGCAATAAAAGTTTACAAAAACAAATATTTGTCAAAGTAGTACAAATTGACATCTTTTCTTAAAAGTGTTATTTATAGTAGTAAAACGATATAAAATACAGAAAAGTGTTAGAAAAATCCTTAAAGAGCTTCTGATAGGTATTCATGGTAAATAATATTTAATGGTATTGTGACAATACTGAGCATAAATTTTCAATAATTTTAGGTTACATTAATAATAGAAGTATGCAAATTAAGAATGTTAAATATGGATACCGGCTCAAATCTGTTGGTGTCAATACCTGATACCAAAACAAACAATTTACCAAGTTTACCATTATCTAAGAAGGTCAGTGCTGTGAGCCTGTGGAAGAAATACATTTTACTACGTCCAAAGGGGTTGCCAACTGCAGTTTTTTCTTACGATATGTATATCTGAGATGTACAATGCAAGCTGTTGAAATAAATACATAGCAACTCTACCTTTCAAAATTGTTTTTGTTTTTGAAACTACCAAACGGTAGTCACTGCATGAGACGTATATCAACAACCTTGCTAACAAATATGGGTGCTGACGTTTTTTTATCCAATAGATCTATTCCGCCCATAAAATAGTTACTGCTCTGTGACATCAGTTATAGGTACTGCCGCTATTTTTTTTTCGGTTTGGGAATACATCTTTACTAAGTTGACTGGTTTTATACCATGAAGTGTATATACCATATATATACAACACCATTGTGAACGGAACGAATAAAAACGATGCCATCTATTACTGATTCATGCGTTCTTTTTGATTTTTTTTTTTGACATTATTTTTTACTTAAGCAATATTGTTTCAGTAAACAAATGATCAAAGTACAAGTCGTACAATCGGGGCTTTTTTTAATTCACTCATCGAGCATGATCATCAGCAAACCTGACGCTTTTTCGAGAAGGTTTTCTTCTGCAAATTTATAGGAAGGTGTGTCAGATGTTACAGAGTCGTTACCTATTAATATAAATGTTGATAAGTGATTAGTCAATACATTTTAAATTATTTGTATTAATTATTAATCTTCCATTTTTACTTAACCTAATTCCACCGGTGGATATAGTCCTGAAAATGAATTACACCGTTATACAGTATTTCACCTAAAATTAACTCAGAAGTAGCATACTTGCGAGTATAGGTAAGCAAGAGTTGCAGATCAAAAAAAAACCCCAATTTTTGTACCGAAATTGGTTAAACTGTTAATTATAATTAAATTAAATTAAAATGACATTTAATAACTAAACGTTTCGCAATGTGCAAATTTGTATTTTAAAAACTATTCGTGGATTTTTTAACTTATTTTAAATTATCGAACCATAATGAGCAATGCGTTTATTGACGAAACCACGGCGTATAAGAGAATTGCTTCAAACTCCAAATAAATTGCAATTTTGAACACGTTACACTTTTCTCCCATCGTTAGCCGCAAACATGTGACCAGGATACCCGAATCCTCAATTCAATACCTATAAATAGAAATAGAAATGTCATTGCCTACATTTTTATCTTACACTACATATAAATATCTTGAAAATTTATCTTTAGAGTTAACACTGAAAACTGTATTATTTAAATTTTATCAACAAAATATTTTAATAAAGCACGAATAAAAGTTAACGATATTTTTACCGACACGATATCAACTATATTGGTTTCAGATATTCTTTCACAAAATTGAGTTTATATTTCAATCTAAATCGAATTTGAAACCTACACGTCATAACGAAATTATTGATATTGTCAATCTTGTGTTAACATTAAAATTTGAACAGACATGTAGCGGCGGTTTATTCGAAACGTTGCGCTCGTAATAAAATTAGGCAAGATTTGAAACTTTTTGCAATTATGCAAATTTGTATGGCAATAAGAGATGAGTTAAAGCTTGTTAGCATTAAAATCGAACATTTTATATTTTGACGTAGATATGAAGCTACGGTACCTTTTAAAACTTCTCATCCGAAAGATCTCGTGGACTTTTAAAAGATCGAGGGACAGAAGGACGTAAACATTTTCTAAAGCTCTTGTTTATCGATTTCTTAGATAATAAATGCGTTTTTTTGCAATGTTTTTTTTAGTTTTAATATTAAAAACGTTGAAAAATGATAATTTACTACTATATAAAGTTTTACACTCTATTAAAGTTAGAACCGCTATAAACGTTCTGGATACACTTTCTGTTTATTAAAGATTATTGATTTGGTAGAAGCAGTTAAATCTTTGCCGTCTCTGCGATAATTTTTAGACTGATTTAACAATTTCAAATTTATTCTGTTATTGACGTTGAATTAAAATATCAATACGTGGCGTTGAAACACAATTTAAAGGTTCAGTGGACTGAAGCATAAGCCAATAAATTTTATATCGTCGTAAACCAATTCTTCAAGATGTCAACTTCGTGAAAGTATATTGTAGACAACATTAAAAATGCGTTTAATGTTTATTTTCCAATCGACGTGGTTTAATTACACTTATCTTTCTTTTTCGCTATTGATCTAATTTAATTTCTTTAGTCTTATTATCTTAGAGTAATTTATTTATAAAGATTAATTTATATTTATAAATATGAGTAATATAATGAATAACTTTTAAATTTCATTATTATTCGTTTTTTTAATAAAAATTATTTTAATCGCTGGTTAACCCTTATCCGGGCAACATAATATCCTGACATTACCGGGCAGCACGGGCCTGCTAGGCCCGTTCTATTTGTATGTGCTTGGGAGGTGAGGTTTATGTATATATGTATATATAATCAAATGTTTTTAAATTATTTAATACAAACAGACATTACAACAATTAAATTAAGAATTATTTACAACAATTATTACACAATAATTTCGAATGTTCGTTACAAATATTTTGTTTACATTCGCTACACGATTGTTTTTGTTTACGATCCCTAACTTTAGGACACAAATAGCATCTTCTTCTAATATTTTCTTTATTTTCTAATTTTAATTTTTTGTAGAAATTGGTTCATCTACAAACTGATTCATACAGTGCTGGATACTTAGCTGCAACCCTCTAGATTGTCTTCTTCTAATATGAGGAACTACTAAACTCTCAGATAAAGACAACAAAAATAAACGCCTCTTTTCGTGTTTATTTTTGTTCCAATCTGGTTTTAGATTGGTCCAGATAACATAAGCTGCGACACCACTTACGTCTAAAAGATTCATAAAAATGTAAATGGCCAACGATTTGTTTTACGTTTACTCATGTATTTATGAACCATTTGGTCTAATGTATCCACACCACACTTAGTGTGGTTATAATACATTACCATTTCTGGTTTGTTCTTATAGTCGCTATTGTCTCCTTGATTGTGATGCATAGTTGACAAGATTATCACACTTTTGTTCTTTTTGGGTACATACGATACCAAAGATGCATGTGATGTGAACCCAAAATTGAACTTTCTTCATTCCGTTTCTTGCTAGGCAAAAATTCTTGCGGTATAAAGCGTTTGTTTTTTTCACAGTTCCTACGCATGTTAGTCCATTTTTCAATAAGCGTTTTGCTAACATATAATCTGTGAAATAATTGTCAAATGTCACGTTTCTGTTTGAATTATAAAACGGTTCTACTAGTTGTTCAACTACACTACTTGCGAGGCCTTTCGCAACTTGATTGCCTTCTTTTCCGATGTAGGGAATCCCATTTAGAGGATAGTACGTTTGGGAATCGCATGCCCACCAGATCTTCAAACCATATTTATCAGGTTTTGATGGTATATATTGACGGAATGGACATCTTCCTCGAAAAGGTACAAGCTGTTCATCCACTGTTATATTATCTCCTGGTAAGTAATGCTTTTGAAATTGTTATTGACCATTTCCCAAATTTCCCTTATAGGTGCAAGTTTATCTTTTTTCTCCGTGGATTACGGGTTTCTTTGTTATCAAAACGTATAAATCGTAATAAATTTTTAAATCTTTTCAATCCCATAGTCCTTCGAAAAATTGGTGGCCCGTATAAAGCACTCCACAGCACATCATAGCTGGTTTCATTTGCGCTCAGATGGCCAGCGCTCAGTAACAAACCGAAAAAGCGCGAATTTCGATGTTGTCACATGGCTTCCAAATAATATCTTTCAACATCGATTTGGCTTCATTGTTTGTACGTAAAACAATTTCAGAGACTATATCGTCGTCTAAAAATAAACAAAAGCGTCAATTGGTTCGTCAATAATTTTTCCTTGCGGTATTATCGCTTTATGCAACTTTGATTTGATTATGTTACACGAACGAGATCGACCTGTAGGAGCAGGTTGGCTGCTCCATTCTGTGCCATCTTTAGAACTGTATTTCGATGTAGTAACAACATGTAAATTATGCATCTCTTCGCCTTCATCCAGTTCTTGAATGTCTTCAGCTTCACTAGCAGATGAAACATGATCTTCTTCTTCCTCGTCACTTGATGAATCAATTACATATTCTATGTCGTCGTCATCTTCCTTCCATGGATTTTGGGCTATTTTTTCCAGTTCTGCGTGAGTTAACTTTCGATTCATTCTTATGCGGCACAATCACATTCACAATTGCATACGAACTAAACTTCAAAGAAGTATTGGCATGAATATTTATACTTGTACTATTATCTTTTCATAAATACAGGGAAAGTTTTCTTTTATTGTAAAACCAAAATTTTTCACTAATTAGCTATATATAAAGACACTGTAATTATGTAGATGCTCATTAGATAATCCTCAAAAGCAATTATTTTTCGATAAACAATTTAGGGCTTACTAAGCCCGCTTACCCGGTAATGAGTATTTAGAAGGATTTGCCTGATAAGATTAATATACACAAAATATAATCCAAAATTTTTTATAAGTAAATAGCAAATACTGTTTTGAAAGAATTCTGGAATGCATTAAGTCAAATTATATTTATTAATATAAATATTGAAGTTTGATTCCGTCGTCGGGCCTACTAGGCCCCCTTGCCCGGATAAGGGTTAAGGTGCTTTCTATATTACCATATTGTTACAGTTTGTTGCTGTAGACAAATTTATTATAAAAAGATTTATAATCGTTTTAAAGCACTAGCGTAGCCTAGTCGGATAGTGGTCGTGGACAATTATTAAAAATGTGGTAGTTAGTACTCTCAAAGTAAGAAAGCCACCCAGTTGTAGAAATTAATCTCAAGCGGTAGGGTAAATGCAGAATATAAATTCACAATGTTAAAAATTGATGATGTACAAGATATTGGCTCAATTCTGTTGACATCAATACCCGATACCAAAACAAACATTTTACCAAAGTAAGAGAGCCACCCTATGAGATGTAGTAACTAATCTCAAGCAGTAGAGATTTAAGGTACAAAAGAAAAAACTGTTAACGAAAGAAACGTGCGATTTGCTGCCACAAATATACATACACACAAAATATAGATATAAACCTAGATAATAACAATAATAGAATAGAATCTGACAGAAATACCGCTCCCCAAGAAAAAAATATAACGCGGCAATGGCCGACTACGTAATCCACGTTTCGACCACAGATTTACTTGTAGTTTGAACACAAACTTAGAATCAAATATATCACGATTACTTTCCTAATTATTTTACTTTCCTAATTATTTCTAAATAACCGACTTCTTCTTCTTCTTCTAAAATTCTTTGGCCCTAAACAAGAGTCGGGCAACTCTCGGACTCTGACTATTATTTCATCCATTGTTTCTATTTTTCCGATCTCTGGTGTCTTCCATTTTCGCTATACTTTTCCCTCATGTTAAACCTATTTTGGTGATTTGTTCCATCGATGAGATTTTCGGTCTACCTCTTTTTTTTTGTTCCCGCTTCTTGCCTTTAGCATTGTCTTATCTAATTTCATTCTCATTAGATGTCCGTACCATTCCAGTTGTCTTTAATCTATTTTCTTCCTGATTGATTTGTGTTGAAGATAATAGATTTGTTTTTTATAAAATCTAGTCTTGTTTTTTTAAGTATTCCTCTTAATACTGTTATCTCAGTAGCCGTTAGCTTGGATAGATGTATATTTTGTAACACCCAGGATTCACATGAGTATATCGCAATAGAGGCTAACATGGTATTATATTCTAAAAGTTTATTCCGTTTGTTAATTTTCTTTTTTAAAGATAGTATTATTTAATTGAAAATAAGCCGTCTTTGTCTTTCTCCCTCTATTGGCTATTTCCAAGCCTATTTTCTTATCATTTGTGAAAGTGCTTCCTAAATATTGAATTGTTAATACTTCTTCTAACACTTTATTGTTATAGCAAAACTTGTATGCTTTACCTGTTAAATTTTTATTAATTATCATTACTTTAATTTTGTTCACATTTTCTTTCAACTGTAATTTGTTAATCTCTTCCGTCCATCCTTTTATTAGGCTAGACATTTTATTTTCGTTGCCTGTTATTAAGACTATATGGTCTGCGTATAATATGGTGTTAATCTTTATAAGGTGCATATTTCTATAACCTGTGGTGGTATCTAGTCTCTTATTGATGTCTCTGAGATTCTTCAATAATCTATCCGTCACTAATATGAATAGCAATGGACTCAAGCTGTTTCCTTGTTTTATACCTTTCTTTAGTAGTAACTCCCTTGATCTCTGCCATTGATTTGTACTATGGCGTTTTTATATACTGATCTTACTATATTAATTAGTGTTTTAGATATATTTAATTTTTCCATACATTTTAGGCCAGTCATCTTTGTACCAAATCGAAAGCTGCCTGCAAATCAATAAAGGCTAAAAATAATTCTTCTCCAGTTTTCATTTTTTTGTCGATTAGATTTCTCAGTAGAAATATATTATCATTTTTTTGTCTTTCGCCTCTAAAGGTTGCCTGCTCATCTTCTGGCTTATTTATTATATTTGTTCTAATTTTTTTTTCAATGATCTTTGTAAATAACTTAAAAATCACTGACGATAAGCATATTGTACGGCAATACTCGCACCTAGTTTTGTCTCCTTTTTTGTGGATCGGGAGTAAGAAGCTATTTATGTCTCAATCTTTTGTAATGATGCATTTTACGCTAGCTTTTCTAAACATTATCCATAACCATTCAACTCTCTTATTACCTAACTATGTTACTATCTCTTGCTCAATATTATCAGCTCCGCAAGTTTTTACTGTTTTTATCTTTCGTCTACTGGTGCTTTCTCATCTTCCCTCTCGTCTATCGCCCTCTTGTAATGTTCTTCTATTTCAAATTTCTTTTCTTTTCTTTCAAGCCATTTTGCGCAGTAGATGTATATACGTAGTACTAGCTGGCATGAACAATTCTTATTCTCAAAATATAGCTGACTCGCTAACAAGCTGTAGTACCGAAGATGACACAACTGATGAAGAAAGCAGTAATGAACTTGGGGATGGTACAGTATGTGAGAATGGAGATTTTGAAGCTGTAGAATTGCATGAACCTGAAAATAAGAATAATGATGTTGAACCAGACTTGCATTCTGGTAGTGTAAAAGATGGAAGAGCCACTGCACGTAGAAATGTTGATAAGCCTGAGTGGAAAAAGGGGACAGGTATAAGTACAACTCGTACTCATACAATTTACGAAAGAATTCGGACTTGAAAAATACGTATCTAAGCTCTTGAAAGGTGAATAGCCTATAAGCTTTTTCTCTGCTTTGATTGATGATAATAATTTTAAATTCATCACTGGTCAAATCAATTTATATGCAATGCAACCTGTTCTTGTAGGAAACGATGCTACTGCTCATTCTGGATTACACCATTGGGTTCCCACATATATTTTTGAGATAAAGCGTTTTTTTGGATTAATTTTGTACATGGGAATAGTTCGTTTGCCAAGAATTTCAGACTATTGGAGTAAGGAGCCAATGTACAAAAACAAGTTTGCTCCTGCAGCAATGATTCGAAATAGGTTTGAATTGCTCTTGAGACATTGTATTATAGTTTTTTTCTTTTGTTTTGCAAATACATCTGATTGTATAAGTTATTCTTTTTTCTGCTGTCTTGTGGCTGTTGCATACTGTGGATCCATTTAACTTCATTTTTGTTTTATTCCTCATTAAACCATTTTATAAACTGGGATTCTTTTGATTTTTTTAGTTTTCCTACGAGAAATTAAGTGTGACAGCCATAGCTTTTTGATGGTATTTGATTCTATTCAAAATTGAACCAAGCAAAATAGTTCATTGTTTAGTTTATACAATTATGTTAATGTCATCTACATAGCATTCACATTTTTGTTCTCCTGAAAGTCAAAATTCCGTCGTCGTACAGTATATCCCATAATGTAGGTCCGAATATTGATTCTTGGGTTACTCTTTTTCCTATTTCTATTTCGACGTTCTTGCACATTCGAATATTCTCAATGGTTAGGCAATATATTCTTACATTAATCAGTAGTTTTGTCTATTGGGTGTATTGTTGACCATCTTTTTATTTATGATAGTAATGTTCTGCTTCGTTGTTTTTGTTTGATTCTTGTATTAATTTGCTGTTTTGTGCTTTTCTAAAAATTCTATGTTAGTAGGTATTGGTTAATACTTTTTTTAAAATATTCTATATCGTTTTTAGTTATTATTAATAATAATAACAACCCGTTGAGTTGGGTATTCTTTCTACGTCCACTGAGAAGGACTTTTATAGAGTATACATATTATTAAAAGTTTTTTGGAGGCAACTTACTTATATTATTAATTATTGGTATTACTGTTTCAAGTAGCATACGATCCATTCCAGAGGCTTTCCTGATTTCGGTTTTCTAAGCATCATACAAGATTTCACCAGTACTAAAACTCTTAGGTAAGTTCTTTGTTTGTATTTTGAAAGTTTTTATCAATTTTATTTCTTGTCTTATAAATATTTTTAAAAAATCACAGTTTTTTTAAGTATTTTGATAATCCTTCTGAAGATTTTCATCTTCATTCGAAATGTTTTTGGTTTTTTTTTAAATTCCTACCATAATTACGTGCATAGTTCTGTCCAATTTCCTTTCTTTTTCTTAATTTTCTTAATGTAAATTTAAAACTGATTTTATTGCCTATGTCTTGAAGTAGTTGTTGTAAAGAGCATAGTAAGCCTAATATTCTTCGACGGATGTCAATTATCCTTCAATCATTTTTGAAGATTGGTTTTGTATTAGCTGTTTAACCAATAATTTAACATTTGGCTCAAATAAAGAAGGACACTTGTGCAAATGTCCTTTCTGCTCACAAACAGCTGCTCATTCTGACAAATTATCGTAGCTGCTGGATCTCAAATCTCAACCACCACCATCATAAAGAGAACCAAAACTTTTTAACAATGTCGTCATGCTGAATAATAAAGAATCACACGAGAACTTTTTTAAATTTGCTTTCATTGTCCTGAAAGTTCTTTCATTTATTACCAAAATGAGAAGTAATGTTTCAACGTTCTAGTTTATGAACTAAGTAAATCATCTCTAGATCATCTAGTTCAAGTCATCGAATCCAAGGTAGTTGACGGGGATATCAGTGGGGCAGTCAAACTCTTGTCTAGCTTAAACAAGCTAACTTCAATGGATTATGAGGCGTTGGCAAAACACCACCCTCTTTTTAGAGTTTTATGCTTTCCTATTGATTCTAACGTTCCAGTTTGCCTTTTGGTGACCTCAATGGACATATTCTATACTCTTAACTTTTTTCCGAAAGGATCTTCAGCAGGTCTGGATGGCCTCAGCCACAACACCCTAAAGACATGATCAAAGAAGGAAAACTACACCTGATTAAATCGTTGGTCTTATTTACTAACTATCTCCTCGCTGGAAAAGTAAAACAAAAAGTAGTTAAATACGGTGCAAATTTGTGTTTTGCTGCCCAAAAGAGGATAAGTCAGTACACAACAATTTGAAACTATCAGTCTGGGCTTGAAGCTTTTCTATCGGTTGAAGAAGTTTCTAGCGCTTTAGATAAGGTTATAGAAATCAATCTTTTCTGTGAACGTTTGGAATTTCTAAACTGTCACATAGCTTTTTTCCTCATAAAGCAAAGCCTTGTCTTACCCAAACTAGTTTACTAGCATTGCTTTTCTCCTGTCTGGAAAGACAAAAAATTTTTATTAACTTAGGACTTATGCATGAAATATATACTGGAAAAAACAATAATTAATGGACAGTTTCTACCCTTCTATGCAATTCAAGAGAACTAGGCATACGCCGTGCCAATGATACTTGTCTACCTGCATTTTCTTCGTCATTAAACAGCGTGACGCCACTCACTATTACGATATCCTAAAATTGGTAACGAGTCAATTAGCAGTTTTTTTAAACCAAACAAATTGTTGAAGGATGCTTATTGAGTCGTTTCTCAAATTCCTTATTTTCAAAACAACTGTGATATAAAAAAATCACGTCGATCCTTGTCTTTTCCAGTCCGGAAGCGGATGCAAAACATATTTCTGCATGTGAAAAAGAGGCAAGTGTTTAGTTTACTGCTTTTCACTTTAGAACTTTATTGGAAAACAACATATCTAAACTTTCCATATCTCTGAGAATAGGATATAATATCTGTCTCACCCATTTTTGCCGTTGTGGTGCTACTGCTGATTAGTTCAGAAACCATAGCTTTATATGTTTAAAAGCAATTGTTCCTTGGGCACGTTATTCTTTAATAAACAATCTGATTAGCAAGCCCTGTCATTAGCAGAGATTCCTTCAGTACTTGAACTAACTGAAATTAGCAGAAGAAGATTAATTTAACATGACTCCTGAGTCACTAGCGGAACTAGCAGCTAAACAAAAATTAACAAAATACAATTCGTTGTTAAATGATTTTAGTTTCGTTCCGTTCTTAGTGGAAACCCTTGGTCCATGGTCCCAAAGTACTAAGGATAGTTATTACAAGATCCAAATCTTTATTTCTTTCTTATTTTCCATCACTATATAAAACTTTACATTAGTTTTTTTTACGATAGTGGGCATGACTGAAGGTTTAATAAAAACAATTGTAAAAACATACAATCCTATATTCGCTTCTGTGTTTTTAGCACGTTTAGGCTTTTTACGTATTTTTACGTGCAAATTTGAGTAGTATCTTTTACAATTGTACTTAGGAAACATTTTTTGGTATGTTCTGATACTAGGGTTTGTTGTTGTTGACAATTTGAGTTTGATTTTTGTTTTTGACCTTAAAAAGAGAATGTTATATAATACGCTGATAATCTAACATTTCTTCTATATTCTGTAACTGATTGTCGGCTGCAAGTATCAATGCCGTTAGTCTGATAATAATTCGGTCGCTGACCCACTAACAGTTTAAAGAAAATGTCAACGAGAGTTTAATTAATGGTATTAAATTCTTAAAATTGTAATAAATTGGGATTGACGTAAATTTTCACTTCAACTTCTGGTTGTGTTTTTGGACGGATCCTTAGTGAGTGCTGAGAAGTAGTTCTTTACCTCCGTGTTGGTGAATTGGTTTGTTGCGGTCTGCAAAGGCGAGATATCACCCACACAGATGCATTAACAAAGTAGACAACATCAATCTGTCAATGTCATGAATTTCGGTTCATAAACCCAATTACTCAAAAACATTAAACGTTTATCAGGTACGATAGTTTTTTAAGTTTTGCACTTTTGTAGCTTAATTGGTCGACGATAATTGATATAATTAAGATCTCGTATACGACCTCCAATTAAAGTTCTTACTTTAAATTATTCTCTAATTAATACGTTTGAGAATTATAGTTCTGACAATATTGCTTTGCTATTCTAAAAACAAATTTATTATCGATCGATCACAACCAAATTTTAAAATGTTAATGTTAATGAGAACTCAGTGTTCTGTGTAAACCAAACGTTTACTTGTAATTGCGTAATATTATTAATTTTCTAGTCCGTAAGTTGTTTAGACGTTCAAGCTCACCGACAATATTCTTTTTGCTTTTCAAAACACCTTGGCGCCTAACAAATTTGGAATTAATTTTATTTCTTTATTAACTTTATTGTCACTCAAAATTATAATCATGTGTGTTACTATGCAATATTGTGCTGTTGATCGCCGTACTGAAACAGATCTCCGACATTCTCGAGCCTCAGCAAAGTTACGTAACAGAACGTTCATTAAAAAAATTAATTTACTTATTTCTCAAGTATTTGTCAACTGATATTGTTTTGGAGGAGTGAGCGAAGAGTCCCAAATGGAAGATGGACAATATCTTTCGAAATTACAACAAGCGGTTAGAGCGTTAATAATCGAATTTCCTATTTTATACACTGCTTACACATTTGTTGATAAATTCCTAATAGGACTTGCTACGTTAACACGAGGATGTGGTAGTAGCATCACTTATTTGAATGAAACCAGCCTCAAGTTGTTGCCCCCTAAATCCCGGCAACGCTATGAGGAAGCTTATAGCAAGTTTATGGAGTGGCGAAAGCAAAACAGAGTAAATTCTTCGTTTTCGTAAAACGTCCTGCTTGGATATTTTTAAGAGCTGTCGAAAAAAATTGTCCCAAGCACATTATGGACGCAATTTTCTATGATAAAAAGCACGCTTATTGTTTACCAGAATACTAATATTAGTCAATATCTTAAATTGAAAGCTTTTCTGAAAAGAATGTCGCAAGGATACAAACCGAAAAAATCGAGAACTTTAACTGCTGAAGAAGTTAATAAATTCATAAAAAAAGCACCAGACGGCAAATAGATGTTACAGAAAATAAGTACATCCCTATCATCCCCTTCATCAATTGAAGTTTTAATTTTAGGTAATTTTGGTGTTCGGAATTAGTGGAGCCATGCGAAGAAACGGATTGGTCCAATTAAAAATTGACAATTTAACTGATGTCGGTTCGGCCGTAATTGTAAAATTAGGTGACACCAAAAATAAAAAAGCTCGTGTTTTCACGATAGTTGAGAGTTTTACGGTATCTATCGCAAATATGCTGCTCTTCGACCACCAAATACGTCTGAACGTCGCTTTTTTTTTAATTATCAGCAAGCCAAATGCACTAAACAGCCCGTTGGAATCAACAAGATAGGTAGCATCCCAAAATTGATTGCTACCTACCTTGGTTTAGAGAAACCCGCATCTTACACGAGCCACTGTATGAGGCGATCATATTCCACTATTTTTGTGGATGCTGGTTCTACGATTAAAGATCTGAAACGCCACGGTGGATGAGGTTCTTCATCAGTGGCGGAAGGTTACATAGCAGTCTATTGGGCACAAAATGAAAGTTGCTAAAACAATGACTTCGGCCGTTAAAAATTCGTCAGAAACTTCGTCAGAAACCTCGTCAGAAACTAATCCAATTACTGATAACTTGAACAATGAAGCAGAATCATCCATTATGACAACTTTTCAACAATTGTCAAATCATCAAATTTGGCAAAAATGTTTTGAAAATTCAAATAAAAAAGTAATACACTTCAATAACTGCACATTTAATAATGTAACTTTCTAGTTCTATTAATAAACATTTCATTCAAATAATAATTGTGCGCAATTATTTAAATCCTAATAATTCGAATTTGTGTATAAACTATAAAACTAGAAAATTGACGATCAGAATAGGACTTCATCCATTGGCCGAATTCATATCATGCACCGTGAATGATATGAATTATTTCCACACTGGTCAGTGATATTTTGAAGTTTCGATCTCAGGTTGCTACTTTGATATGTGTCACTTTCGTGACAAGCCGTCTAAAAACAATAAATCACCATGGTCATCCCGAATCTGCTTAAAAAGGCAAAACACCAACCACGTTAATAACTCTATATTGTACTGTACACATAACAAGAAATGTTAAGAAAATAAAACTTTTAATAAAAGTATAAAATTTTTCTTCAGTTTATTATATTCACTATTAAAGCGTTCATCGTTAGCAACTACACTTAAAATTAGAAAAATTGCAACACAATTGTGAATGAAAACTTTTATTAACAAGTAAAGTTAGAAATTGTTAATTTAAAAAACTTTATTGCAACTTTAATTATAAACTTGAAAAATAAAAAATCGAATTTTATACACAGTTACAGTTAAGCTAATGTATTATTTTCACTTTAATCAGCTCTTTGAAACATCCTGATTTGACGCGAAGTTCTTGTTTTTATTGCCTGCCAGCAATCCTCGACTTAATTTAAAATCCGAACTTTTCTGTAGAAAATCTTACGCCAATCAGAAAGGTAACTGAGTTTCCGAAAATGTAGCGGATTATACGTGTGTAATAAAATATTCGCAAAAATTAGATCACGCATATGCGTTCGAAAAGCGACAAAAAATTTAATAAGTAATATACGCAATATACGGATAGATAAAATAAATTATTATTGAGCAAACGAATTTCGTTTTCTTGTGAGTAGAAGGTTATACACCTACATCCATCATACAAGTCTGTAAATTAACTTTTTGCAGTAATAGTTAATAATAAATAAACTAAAGGTCATGCAATTCTGTAAATTAAAAAATAATAAATAAATACATCATCGATATATCAATAACTAAAATTCAAATAACACAAGAAAGGTTACTACATAAATCGTACGGTCAATGCTTTTAAATAAATATTCTTAATCGGAAAACGTATTTATCACAAAATTACAAAATATATGGTACCATATATGCAAAAATTAAAACAAATGTACCTAATTTCAAAAAAATACTTTCGCCCAGTAGTGTGCCAGCTTTCAAAACTTTTGAAATTAGGTAGTGCAGTCATGCCTAATATTAAAATTAAATTAAATATAAGCTTAATGATCCAATTTAATTTTAATATTAGATGTGACTCCTCTTACTAATTTTAAGAGGCCTTGATAAAACTCATATAAGACAGGGTAAAACGTTGGCTAATTAAAACCAAGGTAATGGTTATAAATTTATTCCTCCATCTCAAGGGAGAATATTCATCTATAACGTTACTCATCATCAGCTGATGCGTGATTTGGTAATGTAGACTGTGGCCAAGTGATGCTGAATAAAGAATTTACGTTCGGATGCCACCTACAATTACAAATTTTTAATTTTTTGTTAATATTAGGGTATTTTGATGGTTAAATTACTGTGTTTAAAACCGCTCCTTTGTATCTTTCAAATTAAATTTATTTAAATTTATTTAAGTGAGTTTCTTCTTTTAAATTAATTTTTTTATTATTTTGAACTATATTTTGATAAAATGCAATACTTTTAGATGTTTTAAAAGTCAACCCCAAGTCGTGTTAAGTTAATAAAATCATGCCTTTTTTTCGAATTCTGTTTTTTAACTAACATACATTACAGTTTATTCTCTTATCAAATTTCTTAATATTTTGTATGTTTCTCGGGGCACTAATTTTTTTATTAAGTTTTAACGTTCCACATCTTGGCATTATAACCTGGCTCTTTTTTTTATTTAAAAATTATTAAATGCTTTTCTAGATTTTTTTAAAATGCAGCATTGACTACGGTTTTAAAAATACTTTTGTTGCTTTCTCGAAGTTGAGTTAAAAAAATGAATTTCTAATTTTGAGGTTTGTTTTTCTATGAAATCTATTTGTAAAAAATTGTCAAACATTTCTCTAAAAATGTTTTTTTTAATGCTGCACGTTTTCGTGGGTAGAATATATGCCGCTTCAGTATCAGAAATAAAACTTAAATTACTTACAGTAAGTACGTTCGGTTCCACACACATAAACATAACACTTTAATATTTACTAAAAGGCTTGAAATTAATTAAGTCGGGAGTTTTATCGCGATTTATGGAAATGACGGGTCTTATTATCCGTCTAAATCTTATCGCGGAGGAAACGCCTTTTTCTCTCGAAGACTTCAGGAAGGAATTATTGAGAACCAAAAGGGTTGGCGGTTGCCACTACTACGTCTTCAAAGAACGAGCGTTGACCTCGACATTTTTAAATGGGAAAACAAAATTCAGTAGGTTTATTAGATACTCTGCTCTAGGCAGTGGGCAAATCTTAGTAATAGGTCTGACGAATACATCATCTTTGGAGCGCAGATTAACGGCGCAGACCCTTTGGTCAGAATCAGAAAGTATTTGCACAATCCGGCCCAAAGGTCACTGAAGTGGGGGACATTATCTTTCTTTAACAAAACTAAGGCGTCTACTTCAAGATTTTTGGATAGATACAGCCATTTTGGTCAATTTTGTAATCGGTTAAGGTATTGACTACTCGATCTTTTCCAAAACGACTGCTGTATATTAGAAATTCTCTGCCAGAAAATAAGTCTCTTTTCAGTCTGTTTTCAATTAGTGATGTCATGTTCCGGATATGACGTTAAACTACGACCGATTAGAAAATGACCCGGAGTTAGGACTTCTAAGTCCTTCGGATCGTTAGAAATGGGACACAAAGTCGGGAATTAAGTATAGCTTCAATCTGAGCCAGGATCGTGCTTAAATCCTCAAAGGTGAGTTGAGCATTTTCCCCATACGGCATAAATGCCCTTTGGCATATTTCACTGCGGTTTCCCTAATTTAATCCAAGGGCCAAACATTGACGATGACAGCTTGGGCACCGCCGTACCACAATCGGATATTTTCTCTTTTAATTAAAAGTGATACAACATTTGTTTTGCGTATTTTAACCGCCCCCCTACACAAATGAGTCCGTGCTCAATCATAAAAAGGCTAAGGGATAATATTCTTCTTTCAGATGTGAGCTTGCAAGACTTTAACTCTGAAACTTCTTTGCGAAAATATTGAAACAGAAAACTGCAAAGGACAAGCATTAAGGCAGAGTTCATTTCGGATACAGATAAAGAACCGGATAACTTGCTATTTCCATTTTTAGAATTGAACCCAAATCAAGATATATAAGATATCGTGTACAGCAATTTAGTGAATGAAAAAAACCATTTAAAAATTTAATCTGAAAATTTATTTTTGGAAACAGTACCTGCACTTAGGACTTAAAATTTCCTTCTTTTTGTTCCGGTACATTATACAGGGAAGATTTTAAATGAATTTAGATAAATCCAAATTTAAATCAGATTTATTATTTATTTATTAATCGTATGGTACATTTTTAAATTTAAATCAGATAAAAAGTCGGGACCATGCTACCACAGCCTGGAGTTTTGAAGCTCGGAGCCTAGCAATCCCCTAGAAAGCAAATCGCCAAGGTTTTTGGAAGAAGGAACGTCGAACCATTGAGCATGAAGTAAGGAAGTTTTAGTGAAAGGTGAAACTCTGTTTGCTACGAATGTGTTCCATTGAGAAGGATAAGGTCGTATCCAATCAAGGGATATTTGAAAATCTGTCTATAAATTTACAGATTTAAAGCATAATTTCATGTCAAAAACTTTAAGAAATTTTTGCGTCAGTTTTGTCAGTAATATCATAGTCGGGGAAGAGAAACAGTTTTCAGTAGAGCAACTCTGGATTTGGAAGTGACTAACCTAGTTGTGACAGTATTATCTGAGTAGCTGATATTATAATACAGACAGGAACCATATGCACGTTTGCTGCTATCAACGAAACTGTGAATTTGAATGTTTGCAATAGATTTGAAGAACAAAAATCTTTTAAAGATTCAATGAAATTGACAAATCGTTTCCAATCTTAACTCAAAATCAGTAGAAAGTGGTTCTTCCAAAAAATCTTAGCCAACCACAGTTTTTGGAAGAACATTTTTCCTAAGACAATGCAAAGATTTAGGAAACCTTCTGGGTTAAACATTTGCGCTATAGTTGACAAAGCATTTTTTTAAGAAGTTGTATTATCGTATAAAATTTTTGGAATTGAAATTAAGAAATTGTCAGAATACGTATTCCAAGACAAATCCTAACTCCTTGTTAGGGCAACCTTTTATTTTTATTTTGTAGAGTATGGGCTCAGGTGAATCACAATATTTTTGTTGAAATTGTGCAGAATTTGATGACCACTTATGTAGTCAGAAATCTGCAGAATATAACAATTCATTGAGTTGATAGTTGGAAAAGGACTCTAAACCATGTAGTACATAGTCTACATAGGTTTGCTGTAGCAATGCCTTCCGAGCTAAAGAAAATTTATCTGTACTAGAAGCCAACTCTTTCAAGACCGTAGAGACCAAAAGAACAAAGAAGTTACACCGTAAGTTATGGTGGATAACTGGATGCATTGAAAGTCCTCTCGTAGTAAATGTCTTTACAAAATGTTTTTGAAATGGAGTTGGGGCGGATTCATTTTCACTTGGGGATACATTTTCTCTCTACGTCGCAGGTAAGAACATGGGTGGGTGGAGTTGAACTCATTTTGACAAAGGCAAGAAATTTTGTTTTGTTTTGAAATTTTTGGCGGTGACAGTTGCCCTACAATTACCCAAGCTTAGGGTATAATCGGTAGACTTTAGGAAGTAGTACACTTCCGCGCCTTGAACGATTCGGCAATGTTTAGGCTTTGTTTATGTATCGGAAATCTACGTAATTTAGAAATAATTACGGGCAGTACTGCTCAAGATATTTTAAGTTGAACACTCGTAAGTATTAGAACAAGTAACAATGCCTGACATTTTGTTAGAAACAGTAAGAATGCACCTGATGCCGGATAATTTTAATAAATTTTTGTAAGTTTGGGAGCTCGTCCTCTAAACAAAATTTTTGAAAACAAAAGAATACTGACTTTGTTGCTCAGGATTACTTTGGCCTTAACCACGTCCTTTTCACAAAGAACATCTACAACAGCAGTGACAAACAGTACTTTAGGGTCTCCTTTTCCTACAAGAAGAAAAAACGGCATCGAAAAAACCAAACAATCTTTATGAACCTCCAAGCTTTGGTTGCCGGAAAAAAATTATCTTCGGGATTTGGAGACAGCAAAGCAAAGGAAGTCTCTAATTTATGTTGAAAGTAATACCTTGATTCGTGGAACCGTTTTGTGTATTTTTTGGAATACCTCCAACTACTAGGTTGGCGAAAATCTTGATTCGGGCTGAAACTTCTATGCAAAAGGGTATGGTGCCTACTGCCACAATCTTTCGACTTGCATTCTGTTAGCAAATGTTTTGCTGCTATGCAATTAAAACATAAAGATTGTGGCTTTAGAAATTGGCATTTTTCGTCATTGTTGAATTTTGAAAATTTACTACAATTTATTGTAAATGTCGTGAGGTTTTGTAATACCAACAATTTCTAACATTACTTGAAGATGAAGTTTGTACATTATTTACATTTACACTGCAACGGAAATTGAAAATTGTTTGGAACACGTTTTATTAGCCTTTATGTAAAACCTTTCTTCATTAATTATTTTTTTTTGCAAAAATGTAAACTTGTTTTTGTAATGTTCTGAAAAAAGTTGGTGTTTCAGTAAGTAGATTACTGTGTCCAAAACTCTTTCATAGTATGTATGTTCCTATCAAATTTGGAAAATGACTTCTAATGATTTTTTAAGAAAAATGTAGTGTATATCGGTTGATAAAACAGCTCATTAGTGAGAAAAAAAATGTTGTGTTGCAAGGATGTACATGTACATGAGAAAAGCCTTTTTCCCACTCTTATTCTAACTTGAGCTCGAGTGGAAAAAAGAATCGCTTTCCTTACTTGTTGGACAAATAACTGTTCCAAATCCGTTTTGTTTGATGTTTGATGTTAAACATCAGAAAATGTGTTCATGAGTTGTAGGTCTGCTACTTCTTTTTTTATAAAAACACATTAAACCTTAACCGACAAAATAGTGTTGAATAAACATAAACATTTTTTTAAGTTATAAATATATGTATATATATATATTCTACTAATCTAGTTTATTTTTGAGAACAAGCTACATCTAGTTTTAACCACGACAATTTACTTCATTATCAAACCTTTCGTAAAAATAAATCGGTTCATTCAAAAAAAAAATAGTAGTAGAGAAAATAGAGAGCAAAATAATATGACAGCATTAAACAATAGTAAGAAATGGCGTCGCCGATAAAACTCATTATTATATGTGTTTCCTTCATCAAAAGATATCGCTCGCCTTGTTTCAATGTAACGTTTCCACAACTTTATCTATGAAAGCATTGAAATCATGTCGGTGCCGGAAAAACATTCGTGTATATTGTGAGACAACTGCTTAATTTCATTTCGTACTGTACATCTGGTATCAGTTGCGTTAATAACAATGAAAAATAAAGACGGATATTGTTGACGTGTAGGTAAAACAACCACGATTTTAAAATAGTAATCTACATTATTTACTGTTTGCATACATTGTAATAATTATCGTTTTAATATTAGTTTTATACATTTTCAAAGTTGTAAGTTATTGTATGCAAAATCGATGCAAACCAAATAAACAACAAATTAAAATCGTACATACTTTAATTTTATGTTATCGAAAAGTAATTACAGTTTGCATGTTTTTATTGTTATGTTCGTATTTTTCTGGTCGGTTATAGTTTGGATTCATTCACTTTGAACAATATGTTTCTTTTTTATTTTGATTGTTTTTTTAACTTTTCATTTTCTTATACATGTGTGATAGGAAAAGCACAGCAGCAGAGACAATTAAATTTTCTTACTTTAAATTCATTTAGGTAATGTAAACTATAAAATGTACTTACCCTTTTTATTTCTAGGTCACTCTTTGAATTGGATTTTTATTTTGTTGATGACTACTTAATGTGTAAATTATTTTTTTTTATGTTGTTACCGTTTGCAAAGGTTTACTCACATAATTATTGTAGTTTTATTAATGTCATTGGTAGAGATAGTATTAAAAGACTGTTAATGTTTCCAAAATCTTGTGTTAGACCAAAACATTAATAAAAATATTAAAAGAATAAAATCGTAATTTAATAAATACAGAAAATACGTCTAGATATTAGAAGAATGATCAGGGACGATTGTATGCTAATCTTAAACTATGAGACTAAACTTTTTGCTTTAGGGATTAGGAGATAATTTAAGATTTTGTAATTATTTGATATATAGTAAATTCACCTGGGTTTAATTTTTTACTTTACATTTTTTTTATGATTAACAACCCTTGAATATGTCTAAAAAATGTTATCTCCTAATTTTCCGCAATAATTAAATTTGTTTATGTAGGTACATATTTACACGAGAAATTTTCCCTTTGAAGAAAATTAATGTTTAGAACACAAAAACATCTTTTAGATGGAAAGGAACTTCATCGATATAAGACGAACAAATAAGATTCTTAAAAATTAGCTTGTTTTAAGAAAAATGAAATTTATTGAATACAATTAGGATTGTGTAAAATAAAACTAATTTTGAAAAAATTAATGCGAAAAGCTATAAATGGTACAATTGGAATCATTGTTTTCGAGAAGATTTTTATATTGTTTCTTAGTATCTCTCATTTTCTAACGCCAACTTTTATCTTCACTATTTTACTCAATTTCTCAAAATCTTTAACTAAAGTAATTGACTCCGATATCGTTCTTATTAAGCAATGCTTTGATTTTTTATTTTTTAATGTTGCGTTGTATGAGGGCATAATTAAATTGTGTAAAATTCAAATCTTTAAAACAAACTATTTTTAACAATTTTTACTTTAGTAAAACAATTATTGTCACTACAAATATCTAAAATTAACGGTTTGGTTTGGTAGAAATATTTTTTTGCAATTTTGTTTTTTTTTTATTTACGAAGAGCTATATACTTTTTCGTATAAAACACAATATTGAAAACTATAGCCTTCATCTGTGATAGTAAATTCTTTTGTTGTTAAATTCTATGTATTTTGCAATGTGACCATAATATATTTCTCAATATTTTCTTTGACATTCACCGTGAAATAGAGAAGCTTGTTACACCGACAAGCACCAAAAATTGCAAAAATTGTAACCACTTTATATGACAACCAACAGTCATCAGGACTTCAACAAAAACTTTTATAATTTGGTCTATTTTTAGAATTTTTGCTTTTTTGGCACATAACGTTTATTTTTTCTCTTGAGAATAGCAAGTATCTTATGAAATAACTTTTTTGATAACGTCTGTAACAGAAAAACGTACCTGCAAACTTTAATCTAGAGGCAGATTTTTAACACATGCCATTTCAAAGAAATGGAGTTACATTTCTCTGATAGTAGGTAAAGATACACCAAAGGAACGTCTTCCGTTACACCAGTTACGTTACTAGTTACTGCTCTTGTTAGCAGAAAATACTACGACAAATTTCAAAACATGCAAATGGGCATGAATATAATTCTTTCTTTAGTTATGACAAAATGTGGCGATTTGCAAAATTTAATAACATGTTTAATTAATTAGTGGAATGTAATTTTGGTCCTTGGACAAGGATTATAAATCCTACATTTTTAAAACAAATAAATAAGAGAAACATCTACTGATAAAATCTGCACTCACCTACAGTTTTCTTCTATCACAAATACTATGACTTTACGCCAAACAAAATTATTTAAGCAACTTACAAAATTAATTAATGTAATTGAAGTTGTCATTGCCAGTCTCATTCATCAAGGTTTCTATTGTTTTCTATATTTATTTATTTCTATCCGCACACCACCGTGGTGACCCTTCAGGTAACTAGCCTCAATGAAAAGAAGAATCCAAGTCAAAGGAAAAAATTATTCTGCAAAACGCTAACGGCAGCGTAAAAGCAAACTTGACCACCGCCGAAACACTTGACATGGTACAACCACACAATTTTTTTACATATATATTTGCAAAATAAACGTCAAAATATCCGCCACCGCTATGCCTGCTAAGACTACGCCGGTCGCCACTACACTCACTAACGCAAGCGTTTCGGCTGCCATCAACATCGTCGGCATCGACACTAGTACTGATGGAAAAAAGCCAACCTCCAGCCTTCTTTCATCTTCACCACGACAAAATGTACGCGACAACATCTGCAACATTATTACCACCACTAAAACATCCAAAAACTGCTGCAAATGTGAACCTCCAGTTTAGAGGACCAACTGACTGAAGACACACATTACGAAATTCAGTGGCTAAGTTTTCGAAATTTAACTGTGCTGGAACAACACGCTTTCTTACATGTCGCAAAGCTTGGTGTTCGATTGCACACGTCGTTTGCCTATTCCATACAGAACAGCATTTGCAGCAGCGCCTATGAGAACGCCACACACGATCACAAGTTCGAATAGGAAATCTAGGCTATCTGCAATAAAGAATCAAAAGAAAAGATACACTCCCAACAACATACTTCTGTTTTGTTTATCTTTGCAAATGTATTTTATATTACACATTATCGTAAATGCTGGGCAAACCACTAAAATGAGACCCATATGGAATTGCCTCCAACAAACGCATAAGAAAGTGTAACTTTCAAACAATGCAACCAAAAAACACAAATTTCAGTAATTGGTTAACACAAACTACAATGTGCTGACAGTGCTGATATAATTGCAACAATCTCGTCGATTCAGCACCGATCTACTCAAACCCATTTTAAATAAATATTCAAAAATCGATCAATCAGCTCATACTCAGTGCATTGCACGCCGCATTGGTGATAATCTCAACTCCACAGATTAAATAGGCAACGATCACTATAACGGAATATAACCGACAAGAAAAGCAGTTGATTAATTGCAGGCGTTTAATAAAACTAACTGTTGTCCAGAAACGCACAATATCTTATTTTGAATACAATCTTGAAAAAAATGTAGATGACTTGGAAACTACTAAACATCAGTAGATAAATTATAACCGTAAACAAACGCAAAATTAATGAGTTCAGTAAATAAATAAAATTTAAAATTATTGTTCTGGTTCTTAATTATCTCTATTTAAACAGAAATACAACTTTATTGTAAAACCCGTATACACTAAAATTTTTAGAAGGTGCAGAATGTACTGTTGACAAACTCATTAAAACCTGTCAGCAGGTAAGAGAAGAAATACAGAACTATGAAACACTCTGTATATTACAAAAACATTTCTTGGACATTTGAGCTACATTAAGGACATTTTGCTTTAAAACGTAAAAAATTGCCAATGTTACTAGAAATCCTATTTTGAAGCGAATAGTGATGATGATGGACCTCCTCTAAAACTCTGATTCAATTTCCAGCGTTTTTTGTCCAAAATAAGTAAATCACCAATGAATCAATGTTTTCCAAATAGTTTTGCTTATCAAAATATAATGAAAAAATGTATACAGAGTTTTTAAAATGATTATCATAGCAAGCGCACTTCTGTACCACAAAACTTTTATTTTGTTTCTTTGTCGCTCCTGAATAGTGCAATCAGCTACAAAGTTATGGGAGAGGTTGATGTTGTCTTTGTTTCAGTTTATCTTTAAATATATTGAACAAACCACTCTTCTAGTAGTGAGATGATGGGAATGCATTGGAGAGAAACGCTAAAATAGTCTCAATTGGTTGCGTCAGAAAAGCGTGTCATATTGTCTGGAGCAGTGTCAACACTAATCCAAGAGGTAACCCAACTTATTTATTACGCTACGTTTGTTGAGTACGTTTTTGTAAGATTTTGACTACAAACTAACCGCTCCTGTAGGCTACCTTACAAATTTAATAATTCTATACATAGATGTTACATATGTTACGTTTTTGATAGTTCTATACATTACGTCGTATAAATAATTTTAGATATATTAATGTTATGTACGTTTGAATGGTTTAGACAATGTTATGTTTGAAATAATAACACTATTGTGGACTTCCATTGTCTATATTTTATTTAATAGAACAAACACAACATAATAATCGAAAGTCCAGAATAGTGTTATTATATTAATGTTAGTTAGGCATTTGATTAAATTGTGGAATGTTTCTAGTCAGGTAGGAAACACTAGTATTCTTTTTTCTACATTTAAACAACAATTCTTTTTATTATTTAAATAATATACTATTATTTTTGTTAAGTTTGCTGCCTTGAAAGCCAGTAAAATATTTAATTGAAAAAATATTTTTAATCAAATGTTCAATGCAAATTTTAAAACAAATATATTTTATTCAAGTATTTAAAAAACAAATTTATTTAATGTCGGAAAATTTTTAAAAAAATATTAAATTTGTATTAATTATGAACAGTCTTAAAATAACCACATTTTTGTTTAATATTTTTATGGTGTATTTATGTGGGGCATGGAACATGTATACCTGACATGTACACACTTAATCGAATAATTCTATTTGTAGTAGACAAATTGTGAAATATTTTTAGTAAAGCATATTTGTATAACTATTGTCATTTAATTTAAAATTGCCTCTAAGCGGTTTTGCGAGCTTTTGATTTGAAGCTACCTGTCTTAGAGTAGCAGGTGTAGTACCGGTTCTTGATTTTTTTAAAAATGGATCAAAAAATTTTTTAAAAAATTTTATTTTACTTGCAAATGTAATTGTTCAGAAATGAATTGTACAAAATACTATCTAGAACAGGATGTTGGCAGTGTAATTGAAGGGATCGACATATTACTTTGAAGACTCTGTCTTATTTCAGAGCTCTATCAATTGTGTAAATAGTTTAAAAAATTGAAATTAAAATTAGACATGTTATTTAATAGTTCAAAGAAATAAAATTTTACAAACGACGAAAAATTAGAAAAGGGCAAGTGGATGTATAAACGTCCTTCTGTAATTTAGTAGAGAACACAAAGAAGACCTTCCATCTGAAAAAATTACATCAAATAATATGGGTAATAGGATAACTATTAGTAAACATTATTCTATAGGAACTTAGTTGTTGTAGTTATTATCCAGTAATTTAATTAATTGATTATTGGTGTGTGCTATATTAAAAAAATATATTTAGTCAAATAGTTAACTTCTCATTTTCAATATAACACTTAACAGACACCATTGTTATTTCAAACTAATTTGAATCTTCAGAGAAAGGCAAATGTCTGAAAGTCATACTTGATAAAAATAAAAATTGAAGTATAAGTACAGTTCAAATAAAAATGAATTAATAATTAATAATGCGTATGTTTTTGACTATAGCAAAGATCAATACTCAAACTATTAGGGTATTTTCCAAAAACCTCGCTGTGTTTATGCACTACTGTTATTCCATAAGAAACCCTAGAGTACTTACATTCTTCTGAAACAAGAATCTGCAGAAAAAAATTGTAAGGACAGCTATCGGTCCAGTGCATTTAGAAAATTTTTATACCGGTGACCCACCCTTTTTGTACACATTTTTTCTCTTACCTTTTATTTGAAAGAGTTTTTATTGGTGAGTTTAACATAAGTTTGTGCATCCCTAAAACCAACTTTTTCTCCGCTATCTTGGATTTGGTGTTTTTTTGGAATTTCAATATCTCGCGTTGTAATTATCACACAGTCATAAAGTTAGTGACAAAAATCTGTGTGTTTAACGGGAAAAAAGTTATTGCTCTTTAAAGTCGGCACAACGACTTAAAAAAAGGTTTTTTTCTTTCCGGCTCCTATCGTTTTTCCAGTCCACCTGACACTTTTTTGTAACAAAAAAAATAAAGTAATTTTAAGCATTTACAAAAAAAATTATATCGATAGACCATTTCTCGCCCGTCAATCGACGCGCAAAGTTGCTATGTTCCGCGTGAGATTTCGAAATACGCTGAATAACACTCTCGCTCCGCGCTGCATTTTGTTGTAATACGTTCATTTATTAAAATAAACAATTTTTATGCATCATACATAGTTTAAATATGCGTATTTGTTTATTAAAAATTTTGTTGAAGTGGATTTTTATTTAAAAAATTAACATTTCGATGGGTTTAATGATAGCTTTATTCTTTCCAAATATTATTTAATTACACTACTGTGTAATTGAACGCAGAACTGTGTTTATATTAAACTAATTAATATTTTGACGGGTTTTAGCTTTATAAACATATTTTTTGGTTTAATGAATCTTGAGTTGATTACCGTTTTTTCATATGGTTTCCCCGATAGGCTTAGTCCACAGTTTTTATTTGTTTTTTAGTGAATTTTTTACCCTGTCATGATATTAACAGCCATTTTTTTCTGCACCGATCCAGTTTTGCACTTAATGATATGTTCGAAGGAAATGTTGTCTCGCTACTCGTTTTCGCTACCTGATCTGAAAACCAAAACCGACTTATCGCGTTTACCTCCCACTAGCTTAGCAGCAAGGCAACATTCCCTTCGAACATATCATTAAATACAAAAGTGTATTGGTGCAAAGATAAATGCCCTTGGAATCAATAACAACCGATTAGGAACCGATACCACTTCTGGACATTGTATCCTGTGGATGTACAACCAACCGTAGAAGGGCTTGTGGATGTTGAAAAGTTGGTTTGAAAAGTTCTGTCTTGACCAAGATTTGCTGTGGAAAAACCTGTACGCCCGCGAAAAAAATGTAGAGTCGAATAACGAACCAGTTAATCAGACTTACCAAGTCAACCGGTTCATTAAAAGAAAATCAAGCTAATCACTTCAGTGGATAATAACATCTTATATCACAGAAAAATTCACTAAAGGAAAAATAAAAACTTCTAAGTAGGCCTTTGGGAAAGCGCCATGAACTCAACCTCAAGGATGGTGCGGATTGAGTTCGAAACGAAACATAGTCCATAAGTTAAAACCCGTCAAAATGTTAATTGTTTCAATACAACACAGTTCTGCATTAAACAAAAATAATTTCTTACTCTACTAATTAATTAGTAACAAATAGCAATAGTTTAATTAAGTAATGTTTTTAAAGAACAATCATTAAACCCATCGAAATGTTCATTTTTTAAATAAAAATCTACTCCAACAAAATTTTATTAAACAAATAGGAATATTTAAACAATGTAACGCGTGATTCAAAAATAGTGTCAATTCTGACAGACGTCAGAAATGTATTTTTGAAATATAAGAATTGTTGGGCAATGGGTTCCTTTAAATTGAAGTTGCTTCTTTTCCGATTTGCCTATTAATAATTCAGATGACTTCAATAGTTTAATAATACTTTGATAGGTCCAACACATTCAGTTTTATGCATTTCGAGTAGACGTACGTGGATTTTTTATGGTCCACTTTCATTAAAACTTTTTTGAATCACGGATTATGATGCATAACCATCGTTAATTTTAATAAATGAAGAGCAATAACTTTTTTCCCATTAAAAGCACAGTTTTTTGTCATATAACATTGTTGAAAATATAACTGAAAACAAATCCAAAGACAGCAAGTGTGCGATAAGTAAAACGCGAGATATAAAAATTCCAAAAAAAACATCAAATCTAAGATGGATGCCAAGAGAAACTGTTGCTTATAAGGGTGCGCAAACTTAGAATTAAACTAAACGAGGGAAACCCTTTCAAACGATAGGTAACAGAAAAAATGAGTACAAAAATGGTGGGTCAATTCCTAAATGCACTAGACTATAGTGATGGTAGAGCTTGTGCTCAAGTGCTCAAGGCAGTCACCTTCGTAGACATTAACCGAGCTTTACAAAATATGAAGAAAATTAAGTTTTTTCACAAATTTTTTTAGTTGACACTGAATGTTAAATAAACACACACACAGAATAGGACTAAGTAAATCTTGCACGTGTTAAGCATAGATAATTGAAGATGAGACGTGTGAATGCTCTTTCGCTCCATTTACGGAATTTACGCTGGGTGTTTGGGTGCTCGAGTACCTACATTGAAATAGTAGAAACCATTTTTCAAATAAGAATTACTTTAAAATTAAATTATTTGTCAATCTTTAGTAGTCTTTAGAAAGTACCACGTAAACAAATAAAAAAAGATACAAATATTAAACATAAAGTTTAAATTATAATTTTGTTATAATTTTACTTAAGGGTTAAGTGTCAGACTAAGGGGTTTGTGTAAGAGCAGAGAGTTCCTTTGGAATTGTACCGAACTTCGCCCCAATACCATTTTTCGTAAATTATAATATTTTTATGAGTAATACAACGAGTTGGTATAAAATTGCTGGAAATTTTCGATCTTAAATTTGGGTATTTGCTTCGATGACAATTTTCTAGAGTGAGCAAAGCGAATGATTTGAGGATAAAATTTGCTTCAATTCCACGTACAAAGTTTTGATAATTTTTGGTAAAAATTTTAACACGTAAAAATTTTCATTAAATCGTGATTGGTTCAGTACAACGAAATAAGTTGCTTTGATTTATTCTAGAATCTAGAATTTGACTTGATTGACAAATTAATAACCTGACTTTTAGTTTTCTATTTTAAAATCTAGTTCGTTTCAAAAAGAAACATTAAACAATTTTTTTGAATAAACATAATAAAAAAACAAGCTCAGAAATGTATTTTAGTTTGAACGTAGAATCTAGAAAATATGGGCCTTAAGTTTAGATTTTGTGCCATTGTTTAATTGCAACAAGCCTTTTTTAATTTAAATGATTGTTGAAGTGTACTAAAATGTAATTCAAATTAAATAAAAACTTTTTTTGAACGATGGAAAAAACAAACATATGTTATAGTAGAGAGTCTAAGGATTTTATCAGCTTTAATTTAAATAATAAATATACAACTATTTTAAAAACGATTATTTAATTTTTTTCTTTTTTCTACTACGTATCGATTTTAATTTTTTTATTTTTGGGATACTATAAACTCTTAACAAAAAAAATTTTTATTAGATGCTGACAAGTTAAATAAGCATTTCTTAAATATTTCAGTTGAAAATGAAGCGTAAAAGGGATATGCCTCCATTCTCATTCAAAGTAGTTAGTTTCAATTATGTTAGAAATGTTATTAATAACATAAAAATAAGAAAAGTAAAGACCATTTTGGCATGTCAATGTTTTTAATCAAAAAAATTAGAAATATTATATTAATACCACTAACAAAATTAATTAACCTACGTCTAATCGAAGGAATTTTTCCGAAGTCCCTTAAAATTTCTAAAGTAATTCTTATCCATAAAAGGGGGTTAGTTAAACCTAATAATTTTAGACCTATCTATTTTGTTTCAATATTTCTAAAATTCTGGAAACTGTGATGAATAAACAACTCCACCAACATTTTGAAGAATACGACTTATTTTACTACAGACAATTCGGTTTTAGAGCAAATGTACAAATGATGCAATTGCTCAATTTATCGGTGGCATAATAGAAAGGACAGAAATTAAGAAATACGTTGGTTACATGCTTTATGATCTGAAAAAGCATTTGACTGTATCTCCATTTAGTGCTTATTAAAAAATGACGTTACTACAATTTCAATACAGTCAGCTGTGACCTAATGGCTAGTATAGGGGTTCCACAAGGGTCAGTGCTGGGGCTGACTCTATTGATGATATAACGATTATTACAGTCAACACTGATCTAAATGTAGTACATACTCAAATGATGAATGATCATGCGGGAGCCTTAATATGGTTTGGGAAAAATAAAGTTAAACTTAATAACAATAAATCAGTAAATATAATTTTTGGTTTGGTGATTACACTCGCCAAGTTAAGTATTTGGGCATTCATCTTGACCCTAAATTACAATGAGTCAAACATATTGACACTTTGGCACAAAGTTGTCTAAAAATGTATTTGTAGTTAGAAATTTAGTCAATCTAGTTCTAATTGATGTACTATTAACTGCGTACTACACACTTTTTGTGTCGCCCATTGTGTATGGTTTGATAGCCTAGGGTTAAACACTATATTCATCCCGTATTTTTGGGCTTTAAAGAAAAATAATTCGCATTATGACAAATTTGAAATATAGAACCGACATAAAACATCAATTCATCCACCTTTTCTATGTTTGTATATTTATCACTGTCTTATTTATGTTAAAAAAAACTTGGCTAATTATACATTGAATAATGATATCCATGAGCACTTTACTAGAAATGCTTGTGATATAAATATTGATTATTCTAGACTTCTAGCTAACAGATGCGGCTTTAATTATTTTGGACCTAAATTGTTCAATTGTTAAAATAATGAATATTGAAAACTTTAAATACCTATGCAATTAAATTTATCTTAATAGATAATGCATTTTATAAAGTTGATTCCTTTCTTCAATTTAAATTTGCGGTGATATATCTGTTCTGTATTGTATCATTTATCTGTAGATTATTTTTATAATTGTAACGTATAAATAAAGATTCTATTCTATTCTATTCTATTAAAGGGTTGACACTCTCTATGGGTTCTATTACGTTTATTAGTATCGGACATATCAACATGTTTTATAATAATTGATGATGTATTTAATTTTTCAAAAAAAATCATAAAATTCTTGTACCTATGCCGAGATTCTTTAAATTAGACCAAAATGAGTGGTTGCTGTCTCGTACCACCAACGATATGACACTTACACGGTCGACAAATTGTAATCAAGTACCATGGGGTTATTTTTTACTATTTTTACTCCCTAGCTTGAACACTGTAGAAACTACTATTAAATTTGGTATGTTTCAACTACTCTAACAATAGTATGTTTTTATTCAAAGTATATACGTTTTTGTTGAGTAAATGAATTTGACGCAACGTTTCAGCATTTGTGACTGACATCTCTATCTAAATGTAAATATCAATGAACTTTCACAAATTACACTAAAACGGAGCAGGTATATTTTTTTCCAAATTGTCTAAAGCATTCAACAACTGCAACCATTGCACGGATATAGTATTTGCTTTAATTTTTCTGTATACATTTGATACAAACATTACCCAAACGTATAAGGGTAAAACTAAAAAGACGGTATGTGTAATTTTCCCATTAAAAAATTTGGTATGTGTATGTTCACTGTATACCATAAAAATAATTAAAACTCCCGTTGACGTTGAGATTTATTTTTGTTGCAATACGTTCATTAAAGTGATTTATTATTACCGTTGCAGTCATGTTGATTGATTCTGCATCATTGAATTATAGTGTCGTTATGTGTAACCCGAGATCGTTTCATAAAGCCTTTAGTTTATTAAACAGGTATCATATGAAAACCACTTTTAGAAAATATGAGGGAAATTAATTTACAACGCTTTGATATCACCATTAAGCTTAATTGTGTTGTAATTGTTGATGTAATTGTGGATGGTAAAAGTTTAATGCAAACAAATTGCCGTAATACAGAAAAAAAAATGTTCTAGCTGTAAACTAACTCTATATCATATCTTCGCCACGTATAACTGCGTATGTTCCATTTTTCTGCTGTAATAGTCCCATAATTTGTCTTGATTTAAGAAAAAAAATTGCTTCTTTTCCGGATTTGAAATTGAAAAACAGAGAATTTCTGTGCAGTCAATTGTTAATATTTTTAAAACACTTCTTCGCCGAGAATCGGTTTTTTAGTGCACAAGAATAAATATAGTTTTCTTTGGGCATTTTTAAATAAACCAGAAAAGATAGGACTTGGGATATTTTAAAAATGTCAAGAGGTTTCATCACCTTGACAACGCATACACCCTTTATTCGAAGCGGTCGGCGTAATAAATCAAAAACTCCCCTTAACAAGCTCACCTATTGAATTTTTATTAAAGAAATCTTGCATTATTTTTTATTATAAACTATAAAAGTTTTTTCTCATTTTTGTTTTTGTCTAGTTAAGCGAAATGAATTGTTTTCTTTTTAAATGTTTCGTATAGATTTTTTTTTCAAAGCAATATTGTAAAGCAGAAATGTTATGATAAGTACGTACAAATAAACGTTTGTTTCAATTATTACTTGTGTGCGTGTGTTTTGTTTAAGTCCACAATACAATTTGGAAAATAATAAAACAAAATATACACATTTATTTGATTTAAGCTTTTAAGCTCATTGTCAGATTAAATGTTTTAATACAAAACGTAATAACAATTTTATTGTCTTTTTCTGGTACGTCTAATTAAAAAAATGTATTTGTTTTATATTACAACATTACATCAGATGAGAAACATTTTGAACTATAGTAAATAAAACTCTTTATGTCCGTCTGCTCCAGGAAAGAAAGTCCTCGTTATACTGCAGAGTTCCCTCTCTGTATCTTTTGAAAAAATTGTGTTTTAAACGTGGATCTCTTATTATTGTTCTCATTTGTTTACCGAGGGACTCGATGAAACCTTAGAGCATCGAATAGATAGGTTTCCACTGCGAAAAGTACGAAAAAAAAGTTTTCATCAAGAAAATTTTTATATTCTTCTCCGGAGCTGCAACTTCTGCAGGCCATGATCAACAGATTTGGAAGGGGTTAGTGCATAAGTGTTTACTAAAGTGCTTCGATTTTGAAACCAAGGAACAAACGTCATCTTATCAAGTTGTTTGTCATAATTCCGGGAAACTGCTATGAGGGTCATTGCTTTCACTGCTTGGAACAGTGCTCGTTGATGTGGAGTAGAAAACTTTAATTTATTTATTAGGATTTGTGTCATTGTCTAGTCCCAGTTTTTGTGCTGACATAGTTTAGGCAAAAAAAATGGTATAGCTGTGCTCACACAATTCTCTGGCTTCAGCGTAATGAGCGATACATTCTATGCCTTTGAGTAAGGATAACATCATAGAGAAGAAGTGTACTACGACATTTGTAGACGAGAGAAAAGCGAAAGGGCAATATCACTTGATTAGGATTTCAAAATCGTTCTTAACCCATTTATTCCAAAATTTCTCATTTTTAGATATACAGAGCGTTTAGTGTATTTAAACAGATTAGTTACATACGAGTGGAATTGTCTTCTACAAAGTGATCTAATCGATCGTAACGTACTTCTGGCGAAACGTTTTTGCTGCACTTCGGTTTTGGCCCATTTAGATTCTGTGACGCAGTAAGAATTGACAACACAATTCTTCTTGTAAAGTCAAGAAGTGAAACTTTTGAATGAACGAATTTGTAAATAATCCACATACTTACTAGAGGTCCGTTTATGCAGAAGCGTACAAAAGGCCAATAACATTTTCTTGATTGGATTTGAATTCCATAAAGTCCCTTTATTTTTCAAACAAATTGACGCCGCCCATACCTTGATTGTATAAATTGATCAGCGTTGGTTGATCGACTTCGTCTTCGTTTTGTTGGTTTGTCCCAACTGTTACTTGATTATTATCATTCCAACGAGTCAAAACAAAATTATTGACAGAATCCACCAAAGTGTGCCTCCTTCCTTGTGCTTGTTTTTCTAAATCATTTAAAGGCGCTTTTTCTACTCTGTCTGCACGTATTGTACCAATTGCAGTTAATTTTATTTGATTTCAGTTTATTTAGTAAATGAACCAAATTGAATAAAATGTTCAAGTATACTGTATGACACTGGTGCCAAGAGTTTTTCCCTCTTGTTTATCTTCAGCCCCACAATATGGACTGAATTTTAGAAAATGTCCTTCTGAAGAATGAAGGCACCAAAATTTGAAACCATAACGGATTGGCTTTCCTTTAATAAATTATTTCATTTGTGATGACCTTAATATGACTACATTGGTTCATCCAAAGAAAAAGACGAACCAAGGGGAGTAGCTAATAATTGAGAAGTTGCATTGACTCTGTCGATAAGTAGTTACATTTATACGTTTTACTATTAGAATCAATTGCATTGTTAACATGTAAAAATCGATGTATAAGTTCAAATCTGTCACGAGAGATATGTATCGCCTTTTGTTTTCCAATACATTTTTTTAAAAGGCACTTTACACTATCCAGACAATAAAAGTATAGCAAAGTATATATGCATCTCATTGACAGATACATTGAAGTCGTGGTTACCTTTTAAATTCGCGTATTTTTGCGATTGATTTCATAATCTCTACAGAAAAAATAATTTTAAATAAGTCAATAGGCTCTAAGTTCTAATTCCTAATTCTTTTTACAATGGCAGGTTCTGGTGTTTTTTTTTATAGTTATCCTCCCATTTCTTGGTGTTAACTCCACAGTATTATACTTCCTCTTTTTATTTTTGTGTCGACTGTGGCTTTTTGTCTTTTGAGCAAGTGTTTTAGTGGCAGGAATCTGCTAAAAGTACATAATCATTTGAATCAAAATCGGGCACAATTTCTGAGTAGTTAAGTATTTTCATTGGTTGTCTTAGTACTCCTTTCTCAATGTCATAGATGTGGGTAGCCCCTTCATCTTCACTGGAGCGTCAGTTTTGTCGCTACCAACACCATCTTGTGGTCGGAATAATATTAAATCTAAATGGTTACATCGTAGTCTTCATCTCCGGAACTTAATTCGTCTAAATAATTCAGAAGTTCTTTGGCATCGCGGGGATTTTCAGGATTATAAAACCGTTTTCTGCAACGTAAACATGAATACCTATGGTACAGATTTTTATACAGATCTTTTATGTTATTATAATTTTTGTATTTATAAAGAGAAACTCAATTATGTTTACAAAACATGAACCTTAGACATGATGCATAAAAAATAGACAGAAAAAGTTTAGCAAAAGTGATATTATTACAAAATAAAAAGTATAACCTTACCGCTTGCTTATGTTGCACCAACTTTAGTACGTACTCCTTTAAAAAAACAATGTTTTTGTGGTTTCTGACTCAGACAAACTTAATGTAATGTTTCTAAGAATAAAAACGACACTATAAGCCATTAACTTATTCAGTCAAAGTAGGACAATAGCACCATTGACGAAAATAAGCTTACCTCAAAAATTTCATCAACTGAGTATGAAAAATATACAGTAGGCATTAATGGGTTAATACCGTTGTCTATTTTTGATACAATTTCTGAGTTTTTCATGTGATTGTTGTGCGTAGTAAATACGTTAACTTTAGAATTGCAAAACAGAACTTCAACATGTAACAGGATACATAACCGCGCAAGAAGGGTAGTCACGAAAAGAGGAGCTGAAGTTCTTCATGTTCTGCGTAGATGGTTCAACCAGGGCATGTAAAAAAAGACAAGTTCACCTATTGAATTTTTATTAAAGAAATCTTGCATTATTTTTATTATAAACTATAAATGTTCTATCAAACGTTTTGTGTTAAGTGGACTTTGTTCCATAGTCGTCAGAAGAAAACAATTTTGTGCGCAACACTTTCAAATTCAAATTTTGATCAGAATAAGTTTACTTTTTCACTTAACTGACAATTTTCAAGGTGTAGTGCAAAGGGAAAAAAGCGCCAAAAAGGCAAAAGTCTACCAACATAGTCCACAAATGATTCTGTGATTTTCTATTGGCGTTTTTTTAATCAATGCGTGAACTCGTTCTGTTAAGATGACTGCGGTTTTTTGCACTATATCTTCATGTGTACAACCTACATTTTCTCTTGTCATTTTTTAGCCAATATTTGATTTTGTTTTCTTCATTACTACACTTTTTTTCTACTACTACATTGCCTCTCTTTTGGTTTTTTGTATCTTTATTCTTTATTTGTATGCTTTCATTTATACTCATTCCTTCCTTTCTGATCATTTCCATCTTCTTTCCTCTATTGCAAATCTCTTTCTTTAAAAATACAATTTCTCCTGTTCTTGTTCCTACTGTATTTTTGGTTTTTACTTTTTTTCAATACTTGTACTAAATGGTATTTTTTTTTCATTATGTCTCCCATTTGAATTTTTATTTTATTTGCTATTTCCTCTAAACTTGCTAAATCATTACATCCTAAATTAAATTCTGATGTCTTCCTTAATTATTAATTACTTTTAAGGGTTTTCTTGATTGTTAGAGCCCTTGTGTGAAGTTGTAAGAGGAATCGCTCAATGAAACACCATGTACTTCATTCAAAGCCTACGTTTCGACAAGCAGCGCACGTCTTTGTCAAGGCATCTAAAGAAATTGTTATTTTTCAGTGACCTGTAGAGCTTATAGGAGCTGAAGATTAGCCAGCTTCTATGAGATCAATTTTAATAACTTATTGTTCTGTTTTTTTATGATATTTGCTTATACAAATCACAAAATGGCAATTACGACATATTTTTCTTTCACCACAACGCTTTGGATGTCTCTGGCTCAGATCTAGAAAAAGCAAAAAGAGCAATAAAACTTAAATACTATCTATAAGTTTTACGACATCTAGTGTCGACTCATGTTAGCGATCACGTACGCAAATCGTTCGCATGAAGCAACTTTGTCAACAGTCAGCATAAGTGTTAGCAAAAATAAAAATCTTGAATCGCTTGCTATAACTTTGCAAAAGGTTGTACAACAGCAAACCAACACTGAGAATTACTCGACAGCTGTTTCGTCCTTTTAGGACTCTTCAGAAGTGAGAGAACTTGAGTGTAAGTTGACTATTGTACAAAATTATATTATGTTGGCATCCCTTCTGAACAGAAATGCTTGAGACGAAGGAGTCGGGACAGTGTCAGCCGTTCCAATTGTAATTTTATAAATACTTTATCAAATCTGTTTGATCAGATCCAATGAACAGTGTCAGATTTCCTGAACCAGTTTAATGGAACTAATATATTAAGTGTTTATATTTTAAAAAGTGCTAAAACTTAAATCAAACAAGACCACTACAAACTATTTAACCAGTGTTTGAACCAGGGAATTTTGTTTGGTGCTTTTGTTTATTTCCTATTATTATGATCTCATTTGTATTAAATTCTTCTTTTTCTTATCTTTTCCATCTCTTCTTTCTATTCCAAATCGTTTTCTTTTAAAAAATATTGTCTACTGTTTTCATTCCTACTTCATCGTTTGGTTCTTTAGTTCGTACTAGATGACATTTTCTTTTTTTTTATGTGTACCACGTTTGTCTTCCATTTGAAATTTTATATTATTTAGTTCTTCTTCAAATCTCCATATTTCTGATCCGTAAACAATGACACTTTCAATTAATTTGTCAAACATCTCTTTATAATGTCCAACCCTATTTTTGATTTCGCATACCTATCCCTTGTTTTTAAAGTTCCAAGTACTTACTCTACCCACGTTCTCTATTTTATTACATACTGCTCCCTTATTTCTACGTCGTTTTTGCTAAACCCAAAATGTCATCCACTTATGCAGAACACATATTTTCTCCCTCCGGTTCAACTACTGTTGAACAGATCCGTGCTTCGTGTATTCAGAGCCTAAAAAAGTCTTTGGCTGCAGTTGAGACTGTTACACCTGGTATGTTGACGAGTACCTGGCAGGAAGTGGAATATCGTCTAGACGTGTGTAGGGCCACGAATGGATCCCACGTTGAAAAAAAAAGGTAAAAAAAACTTAAAAATATTCTTTTTTATTTTATGTACTGGTTAATGTAGTCTTTCATTAATTTCACCATTAAATTGATACATAAAACTAGCTAGTTCTTTTTCAAACACCCTATATTGATGACTTGCTAAATTATCTCTATATCTTTTCTGGCCAACCATTTTCCATTTTATATCATGTTCTGTTAAGGAAAATCTTGAAATTCTTAAAGTTTTTGTGCACTCATCGACGTATCTTCCTTCGTCGGTTAGCAAAAGAAGTTTTCTTCCATATTTATAAGTTAAAAAAATTGAAAATACAAATTCCGAACTCTTTTGACATCCACCCGCATAATCTGACACGATCGTCAGCTTTCAGAAGCTTTCGATAACTGCAATTTATGAATTGCACAATTTGCGTACTGTTTATATAAAAGTCAAACCCCGTATTTGTTTTTTACGTATAAATAAGAAACGAGATCTACTGAGTGATTTGCCAAACTATTTATGATGATATGGATCACTATAAATCTTGAAGGCTAAATAAAGAAGAACCACTTTGTATGTTGGAATAAAAGGAATATGTGGATATTTTGTTACTTTCTACTTTGCGAATTGTATTGACTATTTCTAACTGTAAATAATTTTTGGTTTTAACAAGATGGTGCTTCTTCACACTATTTTATATCGATAAATGTTGTTTTAGATAAACAGATAATACAAAAACGAATTGAATGTTCACTTAGTTATGCAATATTTAAAAATATACTGTACCAAAATATAATATAAGGAACAATCTTTTTACAATATAAGTGTGACAAAATTATTTAAATTTTTGTTTTATTAACCTAAAACCTAAATAAATTAGTATCATATTTCTGTTGTTAAATTTGATGAATCTCTTTGCACTGTGTCATCAAAATCGCTGTCACTTTATCATACACCTTGTTAGATAGTCCCAATTTATATAAACTACTTCAACTCGTAACGTTTTTTTTTATTTATTGAAGAAGTGGAAGTAATACATTGATCAAATTTTATAGAGTTGATGGAATTATTTAATATGAGTTGTTTAAAGGAACATTAATTGTAAAAAGAATTTTAGATGTATAAGGTAAAATTTCTTTGTTTTATTGTGCAGCCAATTTAAATATCTTTATTTCTTCATAAAATTAGGGCGTGAAAGGATGAAAGCAATAATATGTAATATAAATATTCTGCGTTTTGTAATTTTCCCTTATCAAAAAACAGTTGCGAAATATTTTGCACATTTTACTTTCATTAAAATACACGTGTTTGTGTTTTTGACTGTAAAAATAAATGTGTTTAAATATGCTGGGCGTAGCAAATTAAAATTTGACAAAATTTATGGAAATTCAAAGATGTAATATTAAATAAGAAATATATGACTTATTCACTTATTAATTTCTGAGGCTCCTACTAAGTAGTATGTGAGTTGAATTAATTATTAATTCTTTTAAATCCACTGTAATTTTAGTTTTCGAAATAGTTGGTTGCCATTGCAATTTATGCTCGTTATGTTTTAACTGTGCTGTTTTTAGGGTTATTATTGAGAGAGACAATTGAGCGCAGACAATCTACCCACAATTCGGTCAACAAATCGTGCGACCTTTGGACGAATACTTATTCCGGTTAGTAATTAATTTTTATGAATTGTTTCGGGTTTTACATTGCAATTTATAATAGTGTCAGTAGAAACGTTATAAATTGTTATAAACATTAATTTTTTACATAATATACGTAGTTGAACATTCAGGATCGATCGATCCTTTACAATATACAATTTATGAGATCTGCATAGATAGCTAATTAAAAGTGCACACGTGGTTGATCGCGCAAAGAAATTGTAACGTAATAAATGTTTAGTTTAAATAAACATTAAACATTTAATAAATGCTACCGGATCACGTATAATTAGCGCAATGTTTAGTGCAGCGTGATTTTATAATAGGACCAGCAACGCATTGTTAAAGAGTGTTCATTATTCCAATCAATTTATAATACAAAATTGTTTCGGGTCGAATTCAATTTTGAAAACTGGGAAAAGGAATTATGGTGGTTTCTATTAAACTTCACATGACCTCATATGCTACGGGTTTCGAGGCAGCGCAACCGATATTAAGCTGGTTCGTTGTCGACGAAACCTGCACAATATGAGGACTTGCATCATGATTACATTATCAACAAAAAGAACAGCTCTTCAATGTGTAAGTAAGGCGAGTCATTGTGCATTTTTAAAAAATTTGGTTGTATTGAACGATATTTACTACCCTTAGTGGATGGGAAATTATTGGGGTTAACGATGTACATTTTCTGTGTAACTAAAATCAATTAACGTTTAGTTCCATTAAATAATCCATTGAGTACAATTTATTTAAAATCACTAGCATACATTTGTTGATTTAAATCTACCTAATAGAGTTTCAATTAGTCCATTAACCGTTTGCAGATTATAAAAAGTTGGATGGAAATTGTATTTTCTTTCTGTACATTCATCGTACCTCAAAGAAAAAAAACTGCAGTACCTATACATTAAAGTAGTAGCGAATTCGATCGGTATCAATAGCGGTTGTTGGATATGAAACCATATTATATTTTTCGCAATATTAGTTTAGTTTAATAAAAGATATTACATTAATTAAACATACATATTATTGTAAATAGTGAGTGTGTCCTCATTGAATATTATTATTGCCACCTGCTAGTCATTGATACTACAAGAACACTTAGGCAATCTTCTTCTAAGCAAAAATGTTTTGCTTATGTTAGCCATGGTTAATAGTAACAATTGAAAAAACTATAACCAGTATATCGCGAAGGAGTATAATATTTATTAAATTTTAAAAACGTCACTTAGTTGCCCCATTAAACACACAGCTACGTATCTATATTAGGGTGGGTCACAAAATTTTTTTTCTATTTTTGTAAGGGGCACAGCGATAAAAGGGTGCTAAATGGTGTCAAAATAACCTGTATGAAATATTATTACATTCTGACAAGTCTAACTGCCTCCGGATTGATGTCAAAGTTTTCGAATTTTTTGTTTTTAAAGTGTATATACAGTGTATACTGTATAATGTTCTTTGATAAACAAAAATAGGTTTCAAATGTTGCAAGGGCCTTAGGGGAACAGATTTCAAGGTTAACACACGTTTGCTCATTGTAAGTGGGGGGGGGGGAGCGTCGATTTATTCGTGACGCGCCGCCGGCAATTCCTTACCAATGTGCTTCAAGTGATATTAAAGGTAATGTGTTACCAACCTACGAAGATGTTATGAAGTTCTATGAGTGGAACCGGCATAAGATAAAATTTGATAATGAAACTAAGAAAGAACCCACGTATAAGGAAATAGAGGACATTGTGGTGACAAAAATTGAAAAAATTTGGTTAAGTGCTTCCATTCCTACTGTCCAACATAAAAGAGTGAAAGCGATGTTAATGGCGTATCATCTGAAATGCAAAAATATTCTAAAATCTCACCCTAAAATACCAGAAAAGAAATTAGAAGAGTTTCGCCGTACCAGTAAAGAATTGTTTGACATTTCATCCTGTAAGTGTAAGAACATCGATAAGTGCAATTGTCCTAGAGACAAAAAAGTACCTGTCAGAGAGCAAAGCTTTCTAATCGACCAACGAACCATTAGAAGAATGGTGATTGGATCCTTAGATCTTGCTACAACGAATAAAATAACAAAGACTTTGAAAAGGAAAAGACAAAGGCAAAAATCACAGTTGCAGCCTCAAAATAAAAGCACAGAGAAGCTCATTGTGTCAACTTCTTCTGATTCTAGTCAATCGGACCAAGACGACGACGAGGGCGATTTATTCCAGCCATATTCCCATTCACAAGCCTCAACGTCGGCGGCTACTGCAGATAAGCCTGCAGCTACTACAAACATTACAGTAGACTACGCTTTATTATCAAGAACATGTGATCGATTCGGAGACAGGGCTGGGGCAGCTATTGCTTCAGCAGTTCTTAACGCTTCCAGTTGGGAAATTATTGATAAAAATAAGCTTCGCAGGAAACGCAAAATAGCACGAAAACTAGCAGCAGAAGAAGACAAAACCCTACAAATACCTGCTTTATACTTCGACGGACGGAAAGATAAAACTTTAGTTATAACAAAAAGGACGGAAAAATGTATAGACACAACATTCTTGAAGAGCATATTTCATTGATAATGGAACCTAAGTCAAAGTTCTTGGGTCATATTGCACCAGAGGTTGGCACATCTAAATGCATAGTACAAGCAATTACCGATTTCTTCATGGATGCAGAATTTTCAATGGAATATTTGCTGGCAGTTGGGTGCGATGGAACAAACGTGAACGTAGGTAAAAATGCTGGTATCATTCGTCTGCTTGAAAAGAGGTTAGATAAACCTTTACAGTGGATTATCTGCCTCCTTCATATGAATGAATTACCCTTCCGCCACTTGTTTCAATATATTGATGGCAGCACTTCGGGACCCAATACATTTTCAGGGACAATCGGCAAAGATCTAGAAAACTGTGAAAAAGGTCAGTTGTTTCGTTTCAACCTATTTTGGCAGAGTTATCCGAGTTTCCTGCTGAAGGCATTAGCACAGACCAAAAATATTTGTGCAAAATAGTCGCACCGGTTTCCACAGGCATATTTCCTAAGGATTTAGAAAACAAATCGCCAGGCAAAATGTCTCATGCCCGATGGTTAACTCGCGCTAATCGAATTCTACGTTTGTACGTTTCGATGGAATCGCCTTCAGAAAATTTGATAATTCTTGCAACGTATGTCGTGAAGGTTTACGCTCCAACCTGGTTTGCTATTAAAAAGCATCCTTCCTGTAAAAATGGAGCACGGCACCTGTTCAAACTCATCGCTGCATCTAGATATTTGCCCAAAGAACTGAAAGAGATAATAGATCCAGTAATTCAAAGAAACAGTTACTTCGCACATCCTGAAAATTTATTGCTCGCAATGCTGTGTATTGTCTTGTACGTTGAGCTCGCGCCCCTTACCCTAGCGGTGGCGGGGGTTTTTGTGTGTGTCATGCTTGCTGCCTGTAGGATGCAAGAACACTTGCCAATGTTGTCTTGTCAGGTGAGGTTGCTTGAAACCTCTAAAATGTTTGTTTTTGTGTGTAAATAAATTGTATATAGTGAACGCAGTGTTTATTTCAAAGGCATACGAAATTTAGAAGGGCAATTCAGCGGGGATGTTTCAGCCCCTATACTTACATTTACAGTCCACAAAACGCAAATGGTAATTGCGAATTTTAATTACCTATACATTTGGTCCTTCTACGCTGAATTATGTAATCTGGATCCGTATTGTCTTAATTTTTACTTAATGGTTCTACGCAAAGAAGATTGAAACTTTCCACCGTCAATTCACCGTTACGCATGTGGCGACCAGAGTACCTGCACCCTTGCAAAACCGGTAAGCGACCTTTTCTTCCTTGCATCTTAGATAATCCTCTACCTGCGTACCTATTTACTAAAAATTTTACACGCATTTTTACTTTTAAAATTTGATTTGAATTAGCATTCGTTGCCGATTTAGCGTTTTAAATAACGTCGCATTTCGAAATCTTATAATTGACACATCCTTTGTTTCTGAATATACAATTCGGGCATTTAACATTTCATTTACCTAGTAAGTTACTTTATCAATTTAATTGTTCATTTATATTAATATCTTTTGCCTAATTAACTCATACAATGGCTCCTTCTAAAAACAAACTATTGATTGCGAAGGCAAAATCTATTGTCGACGGATTAAATTATTTTAAAGAATTTTTAGAATTAATATCGTGCGAACCTATAACAAACGTTATGATTCAACAAATCACTTGCGAACTTGAGTTGTTTGATCCACTAATGCAACAATATACTGATCTTTTAATTGAATGTGAAGCGATGGACATTATTCTTAATGATATGCCTCAAGCTTCTAATTTCAGAAGATCGTATACAGCTCTTAAGGTGCAAGCTAGAGCAATGTTAGCTGATTATTCTAACACTTCAAATAATACTTCACCATCTACTTATTCAAATTCTTCTTCTTTGGCATCTCGTTCTTCCGAGAAAGTTAAACTTCCCGACATTTCATTGCCCACTTATGATGGCACTTATCATACTTTCAGGAACTTTTTGAAGTTTTCCAGGCTTTAATTGGGAGTAGAGAAGACTTAAATAACACTAGAAAATTTTTGTATCTTAGAAATTGCCTTAAAGGAAACGCTGCTCGTATCATCAGTGAATTACAGGCTGGTGATACCAGTTACGGTATAGCTATTCAACTTCTCAAGGAAAGGTACGATAATAAAAATTTCTTATATTTAGTCATTTCGACACATTGTTCGACGCACCTAAACTCACAAAAGATTCCCCAATTAAGATCGTTTTACGATAATTTCATTACCCATGTAAGAGCTATTGATAATGAAAAATTACGCCGGACGAATATAAAGACGCAGTCTTAGCGTACGTTACTAAAAATAAAATAGATAATCGTACTGCTGAGGAGTTTGCCAAACTTTTTCCAAAGACAATTCCGTCAGTCAGTGAAACATCTAAATTCCTTTCTGATCGATGTAACATAATTGATGAAACAAATAACGATTCCAAACATTCTAGTAGTAATCTAACTAAACATCACGTTCACCATAAACGGCATAACACCGATAGTAAAAATACTACCCTTACATTTACTCAAACTTCTACTTCTTGCATTCTCTGTAAAGGCGATCACTTCTTAAACCATTGTTCTTCATTTACTTCCTTGCCAGTCAATGCACGATTTCAAAAATAAAATTACTTAAGTTTTGCACAATTTGTCTACGGCATGACATCAAAACAAAATGTACGTCCACCACAAATTGTAAATCCTGTAGAGGGCGTCACAATAGTTTACTATGCTTTAAGTATGCAGACTCTAAAGAAAATGTCGATCACGATACTAAGAAACTTGAACAAACCGCGTCTTCAAGCGCATCCGTTGCACACGGCAATTTGAGTTTAACACCTGAAATTCCTTCAACCTCTTCTATTTGCAACTTTTCTAGAGGTTCAGAAGTATTGCTTTCCACTGCTAAAGTCAAGTTAGTTTATGGAAATAAATGCTTTATAGTGAAATGCTTACTTGACTCAGGATCCCAAAATAATCTTGTCTCAGAGCACCTTCAAAAATGTTGAACTCCGCATGTAACCCGATCACATTAACTCTCAAAGGAGTTAATAATGCAGTTACTACCTGCAATAAAAGTACTACAATCCAACTGCACTCCACTACCGACAGATTCAAAACTAGTCTGGAGTGTTTGGTGGTTCCAAAATTACAGATCGGTTGCCAAGGATACATTTTAATAAGGGTTTGCTTGACATTCCTCCACATTTGCGTCTCGCAGATGATACTTTTAATGAACCAGAAGATATTCACCTTCTCATAGGATCTTCCATTTTTTATAATTTGTTGTTGCCTCAAAGAATTTCTTTAGGCTCTCGCATGCCATCTTTGCAAAATACTCTATTAGGATGGGTTGTTTCTGGCGATCTTCCTTATCGTCTTATTACTCCTACTCAAAATAACGACAACGGAACTACTTCTGTTTCTTGTCACTTAACAATGCAACCCGATGAAAATAATGATGAGCTTCATCAACTGTTAACTCGTTTCTGGGAGGTAGACAACGCCAAACCATCTTCAAAATTGTCTTTGTTATCTCCGCAAGAAAAGTTTTGCGAAACGCATTTTCTTAATACTGTCAAGCTTGATACCGATAGTCATTTGTCAGTGTCCATTCCTTTTAATGCAAATTTACCGCTGCTAGGTGATACAATGGAAATTGCAAAATCACGATTCTATCTACTAGAGAAAAGACTTCAAAAAAATCCCGAACTTCGAAAGGAATATTCCAAATTCATGGCAGAGTATGAATCGCTAGGTCACATGACCAAGGTTTTACAAACCGATTTTGCATGTCCTGCGAAGTCCGTATACATAAATACGTCAAATGGTGTAGTTGACATGGCGGACATTTCCCGCAATTTTACCACACCATGCTGTTGTTAAACAAACGTCTTTGACTACAAAGGTCCGTGTAGTTTTTGATGCCAGCGCTAAGTCTACTACTAATGTGTCTGTCAATGATACTCAAATAGTAGGCCCCGCGGTGCAAGATAGTTTATTTCACATACTGCTTCGATTTCGAGCTCACGAGGTTGCACTTTGCGGGGACATAGCCAAAATGTACCGCATGATACGTGTAGACCCAGCTGCTCAAAGGCTTCAACATATTTTTTGGCGAGAAAGCCTTGACAAACCTTTGTCTGTATTCCGCCTAAACACTGTAACCTACGGTACTGCGTCAGCTAGTTACCTAGCTACACGATGTCTACAGTATCTTGCAGACTTAAAAAGGATACTTATCCTGACGCTGCAAGAGCGATCTCCAAAATTTTTATATGGACGATCTTCTTCTTTCTACTCATTCCACGGAAAGCGCCATTCGCTTGAAAAATGAAATTACGTCTATACTTGCTTCAGCTGGTCTTACAATTCGTAAATTTCTTTCGAACAAATCAGACGTTATTAGTTCGTCTAGTTTCGAAAACGACGATCTAACTGTAATTCCCATAGGAGAGCGTTCAAATGCGAAAACTTTAGGTCTTCATTGGGATGCTCATAATGATTCCTTGTTTTGCAAAATTGAATTGCTCAATGATTTAATTCCTACTAAAAGAGAGGTTTTATCATGCATTTCTAAAATCTTTGATCCTCTAGGTTTTTTTCGCCACTTGTCGTTAAGGGCAAACGCATTATCCAAGGCATATGGCAAATTGGCACACTTTGGGATGAACCCTTGCCTTCTGCATTGCTGCCTGAATGGATACAATTTAAGGCGCAATTACCAGACCTTGCGATGATAAAGGTACCTCGCTGCATCGTCCCTGCTAACTCTATCGAAACGCAGTTGCATGGATTTTCTGATGCCAGTATGTCCGCGTATGGTTTCTGTTTTTATATACGCTGCCGCTTAGCATCTGGAAAGGTAACTAGCAACTTACTGTTTTCGAAATCTAGAGTCGCTCCACTGCGTACAATCTCGTTACCTCGTTTGGAACTTTGCGCAGCGGCACTATTAGCGGAATGGTCCGAAAAGGTCATCAGCACGTTTAATTTTAAATTTAACAAAATATTCTTCTGGACTGATTCTAAAATTGTTTTGAATTGGCTCCATTCTTCTCCGAACAAGTACAAGGTGTTTGTAGCCAATAGAATTGCACTTATTCAAGAGTGTACTAATGTTGAAAATTGGTTTCACGTTCCATCAGCCTATAATCCAGCTGATTTGGTTTCTCGGGGACTTAATATCTCCGACTTAAAAATAATCAATTATGGTTTCACGGTCCTGAGTTCCCTTTAGATGATCCAACAAAATTTAGTATTAGTCACTGTGTAAATCATAATGAAATTACTGAACTAAAGAGTAATGTCTTAGCCAGTACTATCGGCGAGGCTACATTTGTTAATTCCCTTTTTGAGAGATACTCTACTTTACTTAAGTTACAAAGGGTTGTTGCTTATATTCACAGATTCGGCAACAATTCCTTGAAGCGCGAAAGACTTACAGGTGAATTAACCGTAAATGAACTCGAAGCTTCATTAACGACATTGACTAAACTCTGTCAATCGATTTCATTCCATTCTGAAATACAAGCATTAAAGCTCAATATAAACATAAAGGATTCACGCATACAGTCATTAAGCCCATTTCTTGACGTTAAAGGATGTTTGCGCGTTGGGGAAGACTGTCAAATGCTGATTTTCCTTATGAAAAAAATACCCCTTGTTGCTGCCCAAAATTCACAAATTTACTGAGCTTCTTATTCGTAACTATCATATCAGGTTGTTGCACTGTGGAGCACAGCAACTACTTGCTGCTATACGCGAAAGGTTTTGGCCCATCGGCGGGTTAAACCACATTAAAAATATGTCCGCAACTGTGTCACGTGCTTCAAAACGAGACCAGTCGCCCAATGTCCTATAATGGGGATCTTCCCGAAACACGTTTAAAAATTGTGTACCCCTTTTACAATGTTGGTCTTGATTATGCCGGACCAATTATGGTTAAAGACCGAAAACTAGAGGAGCTCGCCTAACAAAGGCATACATTTGCGTATTTGTTTGTATGGCGACTACTGCCGTACATTTAGAGTTAGTCACATCTTTATCTACGGATGCATTTATTCATACTCTAAAAGGTTTATTGCCCGTAGAGGACTGCCTGCTTGTATATCTAGTGACAATGGATCTAATTTCCGTGGAGCTAAAACTAAACTTGATTCCATATTTAATGTATTATGCGACAAAGAGAATGCGATAGAAACTTTCTTGACCGCAAACTCTGTAAAATGGAAATTCATAAACCCTCGCTCTCCTCATGAAGGTGGACTGTGGGAATCCTTAGTAAAATCAGTAAAGGTTCATTTAAAACGCGTGGTCGGCAACGCACATTTAACCTTTGAAGATCTTTACACTGCATTAGCAATGATAGAGTCGGTCCTGAATTCCAGGCCATTATCGTACGTTTGTTCCGATCCAAATGAACCTATACCTATTACCCCTGGCCATTTTTAATTGGTCGTTCCTTAAATTGCCTTCCTGGACCTTCCTATCTGAATTGTTCAGAAGGTCGTCTTACCAGCTACCAACGCTCCCAGCTAATAATGCATCATTTTTGGAAACGCTGGAGCCGTGAAGTAGTACCTAAACTGCAACAGAAGCAAAAATGGTTCAAGAGGTTGCCTGAACTTCTTAAAGTTAACTCCGTTGTTTTACTACAAGAAGACGACGTACCTCCTCTTCAGTGGCGATTGGGCCGCATACTTCAACTGTTTCCTGGTTCAGGGAATGTAGTTCGTGCAGCACTAGTACGGTTATCAAACGGTCATATAGTGCGACGATCAGTTCGCCGACTTTGTGCCTTACCAGTGGATAGCTAGGTGTGGTGCATTAATTTTATAAAATGTTTGCTCAATTACCCAGAGCACTTTGTTTTCTTTTCCTTTCTTTAATTTAAGATTAATGTAATATTATACTTAAGAAATTGCATGCATGCCCATATATATACATTGTTATCTAGAACTAAGTTTTTTTGTATATTTTTGCACATATCCTTCTTATCACAATAGTATTTAGTTGAAATAAGATATTTCAAGGCGGCGAGTGTATTGTCTTGTACGTTGAGCTCGCGCCCCCTTACCCTAGCGGTGGCGGGGTTTTTGTGTGTGTCATGCTTGCTGCCTGTAGGATGCAAGAACACTTGCCAATGTTGTCTTGTCAGGTGAGGTTGCTTGAAACCTCTAAAATGTTTGTTTTTGTGTGTAAATAAATTGTATATAGTGAACGCAGTGTTTATTTCAAAGGCATACGAAATTTAGAAGGGCAATTCAGCGGGATGTTTCAGCCCTATACTTACATTTACAGTCCACAAAACGCAAATGGTAATTGCGAATTTTAATTACCTATACAGCTGACAGACCCTGGATGCTTCATCTTACACCGATCTTATTGACTGGCAGGAGAGTATAACTGAACCACCAATATTGAAATCGATTACTGACGAAGATATCCAATTGTTTGTCACCCAAAAAGGAGAAGGAGAACTCCTTATGCTACAACTGCCATGTCACACTCAAGCGGTTGAAAGGGCGGTCAAGACGGTGACAGAAGCTTCGGGCACATTGTGCACTAAATCTGAAAGAGAAGGTTTTATAAAATCCCAGATAGAGTCTCGAAAAGCCATGCCGAAATTTGATAGCAAGAAGGATTTTCGTGCTAATTGAAACATTATTATAACAATTTTATTTTTTGTAAAATTTTTCTTGTAATAAACAAATGTTACTCAAACATTTTTAATTTGTTTTAAAAAGACAGACACATTTTTATACTTTTTTTTTATCCTGGATTTAACAAATAATCAAAAATAAGTGTTTTTTTACAATACATGTTATTCAAGGTCAATCCGGAGGCAGAAGATGACATCCGATTCTAATCAAGTTTTATATGTGAGCTAAAGGCATCATTTGGCACCCTTTTCTTACTGTGCCAGAAAGAAATTAAGACATTTATTTTTTTCTATACAACTGTGACCCACACTAATCTATATTCAACTTTAGTTTAAAAGTAGCGGGGAATATCTACAACATGCATAATTAATGATTTTAAACACGTAGATTTCGTTGTATAGGCACCACTCGAGAGATGCCCGTCCGGGAAGTTTTGTTGCCGACTTCTCACTTCGCAACAGTTTGTAAACAGGAATTGCAAAATTCTATTTTTGCATGTGTTTCTATATTCCTACTTCATCCTGCTTCAAGTTTCAATTTAGCACCATGTACCGTTCCAAAGATACATAAAAAAAGAAAAAACGCCAGCTTCATCCTCACAATTATTTTTACCGTGATATTTCAAGGAAAAATTTCACTGACGAGTGTAAAGTGAGTTAGAAGCAGGAATTACGAAACTCATTCCCGATTGTGTGGCTAAATCCCTGCTTCATCCTACTTCAAACTAGAAACATCTAGCATCTAGCTAAATTGCTATTTTTAATCAACCCTATTATACAACCCAATACACCGTTAAGAAACGGTATACATTAAGTATCCTCAAAAATTCTGGTTTGAAGCAAGATGAAGCTGAAATTTAACCACACAATTAGAAATGTATTTCGTTATTCCTGCTTCCAAAGTGTTGCTGACTTCACACTCGTCGGTGGTATTTTTCCTTAAAATATCACGGTATAATTAAGTGATGATGTTCTGTTTTTTGAAGCAGGATGAAGGAGGCGTATAGCAGCACAAACAGGGATAATTTTGGCGATTCCTGCTTCCAAAATGTTGTTGACTTCCAAAACTTTTCTTTGATATATCCTAGGAACAGTAAGTGATGATGACTTGTAGTTTGTAGCAGGATAAAGCAGGAAAGTAGCATCACAAGCAGGACCGAATATTGAAATTTCTGCTTCCAGTTTGTTGCAGACTTACAATTTTTTTTATGTACCTTGGTAACGGTGCATGCTGCTAAATTAAACCTTGAAGCAGAAATATAACAACACAGGCAAGAATAAATTTTACAATTCTTGCTTCCAAACTATTGCGGAGTTTGAAATCAGCAACAAAACTTTTCTTTGAATTATCTCAGGAATGATACGTGCTGCTGGCTTGAGGTTTAGAGCAGGGTCAAACAGAAATGTAGCAGCAGAAGCAGGCATAAGTTTCACAATTTCTGCTTTTAACGTGTTTTGACAACTTTCTTGACATGATACCCTGCGGCATGTTTATTATACCGTAGTATTACTCCACATTTACGAAGATATTAGAAACCACTGTCCAAACAAGGATCGACAATGAAGAATCGATTCTGGTTAAAGAACTTCACAAACATCTCTACATCAATAATCATTGCTTGTAAAAACAAGTAAATTTATAAATATTTCCACTTAACCTTTAAGTGGTAACGCGGTGTCTCTCAGGCACAGACGCATTTTCAGTTTACAATATTTCTGTCATTTTTGTAAATATGTAATTTTCCTTTCAGGTAATCTTTTATTACATTATTGAGAAACGAAAGTTATAAATTCATAAGTTTTAGTGCACATCGGAATTAGTATGTAGCCTCTAAAGTGTATTGGGTTGTTTTCTGTGTCTCGAAACACCGGGTTACTGTAAATGTCACGTATATTTTTTGAATTATAAACAGAAATATTACATTTCAATAAACACCAAAACATACATTGACGTCAGCACTTTCATAAATAACGTACATTATTACCTTTCAGTTATGCTTACGCAGTATATAACAATGTGTAATTATTTTCAAGAGTGAATATTTAGTTGTCTAAAATATCTTGCCGTGTGCGTATGCTAATAAATCTTCTAACGTCGACTGTTGTATATAATTTCAATAAAAAACATAGTTATGGCAGGTACAAGCAGGGATTATTATGAGTTTCATCGACCCCTTAGTGAACAAGAATTATTACAGGCAGCAGAAGATTCTGTTCGTGAGATTGAAGAGTTTCGGAACATGCCGTGTTCAGATACGGACTTAGAGGAACATGAAAGTTTCAGTGAACATAATACTGATACTGAAGAGGAAAGTGAAACTAGCATTACGGATCATGAAGAGGAGGAGGCCGTTCAAGAACAAGGAATATTATTATTTAGGCAGAGATAAAATTTCTAAATGGGAAAAAATCGCTTCCAGCATCAGGACCAGACAACACATGCAGTATTGGAGTTGCGCAAAGTGTTGTGAATTATTTAGAAGCTTTTTTATTATTTTTTGACAATGAAATTACCAGTTTGTTAGTGGAAAATACAAATATCTACATAATTACAAAAATTAGTGGCAACTACGTTCAAAAATCTCAATGTCGGGAAACAACAGATATAGAAATGAGAGCTTTTCTAGGTTTGTTGATAATGTCGGGAGTGTTACGTGGTTCTCATTTGAACTATCAAGATTTATTTGCCCAAAAAGACATAGGACATCATTTCTTTAGTTCAGTTATGACATATAAACGTTTTCTGTTTCTTTTGGCATCTTTACGTTTTGATAATATACGTACACGGAGTGAAAGACTCAAAACAGACAAATTAGCACCAATTAGGTCTTTATTTGAGAAAATAGTGCAAAAGTGCTCCACATTTTTCCGGCCAAGTGAATATGTAACCATAGACGAACAACTTATCGGTTTCCGAGGGAAATGCAGTTTTCGCCAATACTTACCCAATAAACCTAGCAAATATGGAATAAAAATATTTGCCATGGTTGACGCCAGAAATTTTTATTGCTCAAAGATGGAGATTTACGCGGGTAAACAACCAGATGGGCCATATGCAGTTTCCAACACGGCAGAAGATATTGTCTGTAGGCTAATAGAACCGGTAAATCAAACGGGGAGGAACGTGACCGTTGATAATTGGTACACAAGTATCCCACTGGCCTTACGTTTACTTCGTCAGCATCGACTAACACTTGTAGGAACAATTAGAAAAAACAAAAACGAAATTCCTGCTGATTTTCAAGCAAATAAAAATCGACTACAATATTCAACATTATTTGGATTTACCAAAGAAATGACATTAATGTCATATGTACCAAAAGAAGTCTAAAGCTGTTATATTACTTTCAACTTTTCACAATGATGATAAAATAGATCCAAGCACGTATGAGCATCAAAAGCCAGATATTTTGACTTTTTATAATTAAAAAAAAGTGTTTTTGTAAAAAAAAAAAAATTTTTGTTTTTTAATTTATTTAGAAAAAAAAAAAAAATTTTTTTTTTTATATTTTTTATACAATTTATTTTTTTTTTTTTTATTAATATTTTTTTTTTTTGGTTAATTTTTTTGAAAAATTAAAAAAAAAAAAAATTTTTAAAAAAATAATTTTAAAAAAATTTGTAAAATAAAAAAAAAAAAA